>BQNB010041259.1:23578-46879 GCA_026074375.1 Tanacetum coccineum
GTTATTGTCTCTCATAGTATCTTTGGATTTATTCAAAGGACTATAAGTCGTTTAAGGCTCATTGAGATCCTGTTGATAAGGACCTACAACATTCTCATCCATACTTGTGTGCATTCCTTTTCTGGCTATTTGTTTTCTTCTCTTTGTAAGCTTCTTTGTTGGTTCATCATCTTTTGCTTCATCATCTTTGTCTTCTTTTAGTCTCTTTGGAGTCTTTGTTTGAAGCTCTTCACCAAATCTTTTCAAGCTATCTTTAGTGGCTTGTCAAACTCTTCTTTGACTTCTTCAAAGCTCAACTTCCTCAGCTGATTTAGCTTCCATGACCCTTGATTCTTTAAGTAGTTCATCATGTAAGTCTTTAGCTGTGATTGGGTCATGGGCTTGTTCCTTTTAGCTTTGGCTCTTTCTTCAGCAAAGAACTTCTTAATCTTTATGGCAGTCATAGCAATCTGCCAATTTATATCCATCTCTTCCAAATCCAGATCATCAATTTGATCTAGGTCTTCATGTATCAAATCCACATCATCAGCATTTGTGGCTAGAAAAGAATGGATAACTTCATCAGCAAGACCAGGAGTAGCAGTTGGTGTTGCTTTGGAAGAGGAAGTGGTATAAGAACTATAACTTCCTGAGCTGTGGCTTGGCTTATGCTTGCTTGAAGAGGCTTTGGCTTGTGATAGAAAAGCCACATTATCAGATGCAAGAGAAGAAGATGATGTCTTTTGGATGTCTTGTTCAAAGACACTCAGATTATTATATAAATCATCTATTGACAGTGTGTCAATATTCTTCTTCGTTCTCATTGTCATGGCTAGACTGTCCCACGCAGGAGGAAGGGACCTCAAAAACTTGTGATTAGCATCTTCATCTGACACACCAGCACCAAGGGCATCCAATTGTGATAGGAGTTTTTGGAACCTATCATACCCTTTTTCCAAGCTTTCCTTAGACGAGATAGTAAATGCCTCAAACTGTTGTTTCAAAATAGCCATCCTTACCTTTGGTGACTCGCTTCTTTGAGTTCCCATTCTGAATCACTTTCCAGACCTCATTATCTATATACTCAAGATAATGTTCCATCTCCATTGCCCACGTATCATAATCATCTTTTTGGAGAACGGGCAGTTTAATGTTTGAAAGTGTATTTGTGGTGATTATTTGTTGTGGTTTAGCAGGAGCATCTCCTTTGTTGGATGCTGGAACAGATCCATCCAAAGATGCATCATCATGAAGAGAAAAATTATCGTTTGCAGACATGACTACTTGATTTTGGTGGATTAAAAGGTTTTGATCTTTGTTCAATCTTGTGTAAAGTCCCTTTGGTGGCTCTGATACCACTTGTAGGTCCTTATAAACAGGATCTCAATGAGCCTTAAACGACTTATAGTCCTTTGAATAAATCCAAAGATACTATGAGAGACAATAACTGAGAATACAAATATTGACGCGGAATATCAATATCTATACCAAGATGAACACAAGAACGAATATACTAAACTTGCTATTACTATTACTATTTGATTGTGAATTCTCAATCAACTCATATCGTTACAATACTATTCTATGTTCCTTTTATAAGTTTAAGGAACCCTAAACGCGTTAAGAGATAATGTTTATCTCTTCCTAGATTAACGCAAATTGATAACTATTACTATAACTACAACAGACTTAACTGTCTGGTCAAACAGTATTAACTTTAATACTGTCAGACTTAAGTTAATGCTGGCAGACTTAACTTGCTCTACCAGACTTAACTTCTATTACTAACAGTATTAAGTCTTTTATAATATATTTCCCAACAATCTAGTCAACCATATTAAATACCATAATTAAGTATTCAATATGTTTCTAACTATGTGGTCAACATTAATCAAATGTATTCAATACTTTCCATAACCACCTCAATTAAACTTCTCATCAACATAAAGTCTTCAATTATCATTAATGTCTTCAACCAACATAAAGTCTTCAACCATAAAGTCTTCAATCATCATTAATGTCTTCAATCAACATTAATGTCTCTAGTTGAAACTTCTCTTTTATCATTGACTAGTAGCATTAATATTTAACAGTATTAAGAAGAGTTTTAATTCCCAACAGGATTTAGTCATCATATGAACAGTTTGCGTAGATTGACCTCTTTTGAAAATGATGTTATCAAGTTTCTTGATTTTCTTTTCTAAAGCAATTTCTCTATCAATATTTCTGTTTTCTTCCATTTTTAAATCATTTTTGAGATCAGAAACTGTTTTCATTAAAGAATCCTTTTCTTGCACTTGTTCGAAAAGATTTTACTTAAGACGTACAATCTCAACATACTGTTCATTTGATCCTGAAAAACTATTTTCAACATTTTGCATTTCTTTCAAATCTTTAACCTCTTCTTTATATCTGTCAAGCTCGGTAGTCAAAGCTTGATTAACATTGGTGCAGTGCGTCACTTGGGTAGATAATTGTTCAAACATAGATAATATTAAATATGATATTCTAAAGCTACCGTAATAGTTAACGGCATCCTATTTGAGTATCAGCAAAAAATTAAAGGATCTATGATATTCGAATAGGTTCCTATGATAATATGTTCTCTACTAAGTCTATGAAAAACGCAATGTTTATTTTTTTAGATTATTCCTAAAAAAGTGTTTCCCAAATTATTTAACAAAAAAAATCAGATAGGCAAATTGTTTATATAAAAGTATAGAAAAATTAAGTACAATTGCGTTTATATTCGCTTTAGATGAGTTATTTTCTAGCAATATAAGTTTTGTCATGCAACTAAGAGAAAGATTACATTGGTAACTGGATGCCCAATTATGACTTTAAGTAATCACACACCAAAGTCCCTTTACGATCTTTAATATGCTTTGACCCACATCTCATTTGTCCCAGATATGCTTCATCAAGTTTTGCTATGGGCACCAGTTTAAATAGGACTTGAAATTCAAATAGTTTGAAACAACCTTCATATAAAAACTTCTGCAGTTTGAAATGAGCAGATTGGAATGTTATTTTCTCCAGTTATGTACACCAATCTGTATATAACTCCTCTGGCGTACTTGGAAGACATATGAGAGACTTTAGGTTTGCACAATTATTTAATTTGAGTGTCCGAACCAGGTATCTTGAGGGTTCTTTTAATTTATGACTTCTTATTTGTCACACAGTTTTTGATTGTATTGTGAACCTGTAATTCTTATTGCAGTTATTGGCAGAAGAAAAAGGGTTAGTGGTTGATGTTGATGGTTTTAATCTTGTATAAAAGGATGCCAGAAAAAAGATCCAGGAACACCTAGAAATTAGGTCAAGCTGTTGCTTCATTATCACTTGCAAGCGTCTATAATACTTAAAAGGGTATCCAGTTTGCATATATATATTAGCTTACTAGCGCAATATTGTGTCAGCAATCTGATGTTTCACTTGTGATGGATGGGAATGCGACCTCAGCACTGCATAAGAGAGGGGTGGCGACAACAAATGACAACTTCAGATTTCAATCTTTGAGTATAAAAGGGGGGCCCTGTTTTGCTCTTATTTATATCATTTAATAGGCATTCAGTTTTTCTAACCTCATGCATTGTTATGTAATTCAAATGCAAAATTGTTAAGGACCAACACGAAGAGCATGAAAAACATGGCTCGCAATGAGTACAAACTCATTATTTGGTGCATCCATAACTTTGTAGAAATGAGTGTCAAATGAGTAGATTTCCAATTCGAGGGATTTCATATCCATTGTGATGAACGCGTTTACATTCATTTAAGATCATTGTGGCCGACAAAGATACTCTCTTTTTTTAGAACGACAAATTTTCACATTGGCTCACCGGTTATGTGTATGCGAAACATTGATCAAAAGGCAGACTTATGCAATGGTACTAGGCTACAAGTACTACGTATGGGAACTAATATAATTGAAGCTAAGATTACATCCGTTGGGAGACTTGGTAGACTCTTGCAAACAAAGAAATTTTATGAATAAGCACCATTTAATTTATTTATTTCTTCTCATATGTTTTATTGTTCTTTTAACATATAATACGACATTTTCTTTTTCTTTTCAATTGTTTTTATTTCCTCATATCTAATTACCATTCATTTTTTTATTCTTTATTCACTCTATAAATATTTTACGATTATCTTAATGGATTAACATTTACTTTATTTGTCCTTGATACTCACAGGCAAGCCCGCTCCATCGGCGGTGCCCTTGCACTAGTATATAATATATATAAATATATATAGATAATATATATAATATATAGTAATATAATATAATATATTAAATATATATAATATATATATATACATAAATACATATATATATACACTTTTGCCTTGCCATCTACTGATAATAAAAGAATATACATGACTCAGGGTTTATAACGACACATCTACACTTGAGTTTTTAATAACTCAATAATAAACTAACTAACGACCCGAGTTAGAAGGATCAAATAAACATGGAGTATATTAGATAAATATGTGGGTAATAATTTAACTTTCTTTCCCGTTCCTCCATATAATAAAAACTACCATGAATCCTAATCGTCCTAAAACTGTGTACACTAACAATAGACTTAGCAACCATGCAATCAAGCAAACAATGAACTAAGGTTAAACAATTATGATAACAATAATGTACTACAAATGAGTACATACAAGGAAGGACAAGCCGATTTGTGTGTAACATTTAGTGGGGTGTAAACAATGCTCTTCATTAATAATTCGAAATCTACCAGAAAATTACGAGAAACACAAAAAGGATAGGCTCAAAAGGGTGTACTAGGGTATCTTACACTAAAAATAAGAGCATAGCAAGGGTGTGGGGGATAGTTATATGACCAATGAGATCATCATAACTGAATAATATCATATGACATACAAGGTTAGGGAAAGAGAGGTGGTTTTAGAGAGAGAGTGGTTGGATGAACATTTTAGAAAGAGAAAGTAAACATAAAAGAGAAATGCATTAAGTGTGTGAAAATAATGAACAACCAACCACCCTCTCCAAGGCATGGAGAGGGTATTTATACTACCTTATTGGCCGGCCATGGAGAGCTTGTGGGCTTTCCATGGGCCTTTTGGCCCAATTAGATTACTAACATTACATTTGACTAACTACGGGCTTTGACTATCCTATATTGAAGTGATCATACTTTTCGTGTATTCTACAATATTCCCCCTAAGGGAGGTCACACCCAATTTAAACAAAGACTTAAACTATCATACTATCTTAACTTCGTCTTTAGCTCGTAGTCGCTACTCCTTTAACTTCAATCATTAACTTGTGAATTGATGTAGTGATTCTTGACTTTAGGCTTTGACTTGTATCTTCGGCTTAACATGAGTGTGATCTTGAACTTCTTGAGATCATCAACCAAGCATAATCTCTTTTCGCCATCTTGTAAACTTTGCCATCTTGTGAACTTGTGACTTTTGGACTGACATGCTCATACCTTTCTTGATTTAATAACTTGAAAAGCTTTAATAATGCATCTTTCTTGAAGTTATTTAACTTTAACACTTCGTTGCTTCAAGAAGGACGTACGGTATCAGAGTAGCAGAAGTCTTGAAACATGTACTTGAGCTTTCATGATGTCTTTATGTTTTCGGTCGTTATGATAATGTGGCTATAAATCGTGAGTCATCTGGACCAGGTACCTTCCATGACCATCATAAGTAAATATAAATAAAGTATTTAACAATAATGCAGGGGGACGAATCTGGCTTGTCATTCGCCCGTGTTTTGTTAGAGTAACCTTCGAATTCCGTAAGAGATTGACCTGTGAACCGGTAGATTCAATTTAAGAGAATCTCCTTGACAGGATTTCCAGCTGAAATATCAAATCTTTTTAACACATATGTATTAGATTCATCAAACTCAGCATGTTCTCATTATCGGAACGTCTCAAAGCAGACAACATGATAAGAGTGAACCAGTGAGTTACTATCTCACCGATTGAATAGAAAAATCGATTTGAAATCATCGTATTGTGTCACTTGCTAAAGTGGTTTTGTGACACATCGAGAGTGTTAATCATTTCAAAAGTTCATCATCAATCGTTAATTCATATACTGGAACAAGTTTGATTCTTGTAGAATCGCACCATCGTTTCTTTCCAGTTGTCACAAGTTTGATTCATATAGAATCACACAAGTCACCTACCATGAGCTTGTTTGATGTTGGCTCAAGCAGGATTTCCATCTTCACTGTGATTACTTGAGTATCACTCTGATGTTCTGGCAAAATCACAAGGATAATGCGTAGGACTCTTTATATATTTCTCATTATTCACATTGTGTGAGATAGCAAGCATAATTTTGACAAGTGTCCTAATGAGATTTATGGATGATCTCTTTTGGCTCTAGACTCAATAGTGCACTTTGGTTTTGTATCGAGGCTTGGAGCTGATGCACCTTTTTCAATACCAACTAACTCAGAGTGAGAAAGTTAATAGAAAATCGTGTATCTCGTGAGAAATGAAACAGAAATATTTAGAGAGATCTGATGGCTAGAAGGTTGTGAATTGCATCCAACTGTCCATGATGTCCAGTCTTTATGTCAGCAATCATCTTTTGTGATTCTTAACAGCAGATGTATGACCCTATTACTGCCTAAGAGTAAGGAGGGCATCTTACTTTTCACCCGTTTATCTTAACTTTTTCTTTTATTCGGTCAACCCCTTCTCGCTTACTGAGACTTCATAACTAGTACCTTGTAGGGTTTGTTCCAATACTAGCTCCATCTTAGTCGGCACTTTTCCCTTATTCTCACTTTTATTCCTTTTTTCATACCTAAGGACTACTACAGTATCTAGTGGGGGTAGATCCCTCTGGTTCTGGCTGGATCATGGGAATGAATACCTAAACTTAACCACCTTATAACTCCAATATAGTAAATTAAATGGTCGGTCTTTGGTACTTCCACATTTCAGCCAACACGTAACCATTTGCTCCCCCTTCATATATGCATCATTTAATCGAAAGAGTTTAGCACATATATGGGATAGCATACACTAGAGATCTTAAAATTCACATCTTTAGCCATATATTTTAATCACATTTTCTCTCCTTATCAAAAATATTAAATCTCTTGATATTTTGGATATCAATTGATTCAAATATAACTGTTTTGGGGGAAAAATGTCCAATTATTAACAAGCCGTATTAGGAACATTTTGTAATGCTCTCCCTTAAATTAAGAGGGAATTATATGGTGTTTGAGTATGTTAATTTAAATTTTTTTGAATTTACTAAGAAAATCTTGAAAATTCATACTCAAACACTATATATGCCTAATTTTTAAGTCTATACAACACATTTATATATTCACGAGATTATTATGTACGAGGTTTGACCTGAATGATGAGAACATCATATGATAGAATCATATGGTTCTTTGTAGCAGCCGTAGGTCTTCCCCGTAGTCTCTCTTAAGAAGTTGTCTTACCTTCCCCCAAAATCAGCAATCCTTTCTTGAGTAGATTCAAAACTTTCTTGCAAGCCGCCTCAAGCAGTCTTGATGTAAAAAGCCCAAATATTTAAAGAACACAATTAATCCAAAACCGTAACACCAAATTCAATTAAGTCTCGAATGTTCGTATTTCTCCTTAAATGATAGTGATGATATAAATTGAAACACCAAAGACAACTAAGTCTCGGATGTCACAATTATTCCCTCTAAGTGGTCGAAATGATAACACCTAAGTTAACTAAGTCCCAAATGTACTCATTTCTTTCTGTAGAATACTGACTAACTTAAGGAATCATCATACTTATCAAACCTATGTGTACCTCTTTTATCAAATATTTCTACTCCTTTTAAAAAATAAGCTTAGTGATTAACCGTTTGAGGAAGCATTTATTGAATCAGTAACCAATCTTCTCACGCTTAGAATAAATCTTCTTACAACATTTCCCCCTAGTATCTTAAATGATGCATACTTGAAATCACAAGATATCTCCACCCCCATGTAGTTGAAATAGTGCACCCGAAAGTAACAAGTTAAACATTGATTTTCTCTGCGGTTATGACATTTGTCTTCCCGGAATGACCTAAAATGAGAATAGGGTATGAATTCTATCACGTGTACTCATTATCTTTCTTGTATATCTATTCCTTCCCCCTTGCTGGTTTTGATACCTCGGAATTAGCAAAACCTAGTACGCACATATACTTGAGATCGTGTTCGAAGAATTGATAAGCTTAAATCTATTCCGTGAGAATCAACTAAGTCTTAAATTGCAAATAAGTCCCTAAAGTTTGAAATAAATGACATCTAAAGCTCTTATAGTTAATATAAATTAACTCCCCTTGAAATTGTGATCCGTCATTATCAAAAACTTTATCTGTTTATTCCGTGACTTATTTTGAAAGACCGTTTTAAAAGATTATTGGATGACACATTCTCCCCCTCAAATGATGACCCGTTTTCTATTTAAAGAGTTGTTGTCATTGTTTGAGTGGTCGAATTGTCTTTGAAAATCTTTTTGTGATTTATAACACCTCGTGTTTTAGGTCATTGTACGACATTATGTAATTCACAATTTATTTTTAGGGTTTTACGCGTTTGCTTTAAATCGTAATCGTTAAGCTAAATCGCGTAAACTAAAAATGATCATTCAATGTAAACGGGCATTAAACGATTAAACGTTTACATCAAGCAAGTGTTAAATGATTATTATGAGGATAATTATCAACTTTGTTCATCTTATTTTTATTGGTTACGTAAAATGCTTACGTTTCGCGATAAAATGCGTTTCGGCATTCCCGGAAGCACCAAAACCTAACTACGCTTAAACGAATACCCACGATTATACCCAATACACAAAATAATCAATATAACATCACATATATGTGTATGTGGCCGGATTTCAAGTGATAGGACCAAGTAATATCTTGTTTGCATGACTACTCTCCTAAATATCTAGATATTACAAATATCAAGGGAACCATGTCTTACACCTTCACATGCACTTGACCAATTGCCCTAGGAACCTTCCTTGAGGCCTTCCTTGAGTCCTTGGCTTAGTCTTTCATTATATAAGCTAGCAAGTAACACATAGATGTTCATTTACAAAGTATAAACAAGAAAAATCTCTCCCTTTCTCTCTTACAAAGCCCACGGCATCAAACTCATAAAATACTCAATCCATAGCTTGATTTTCTATCATCATACAAGCATACACACATCATACTTAAGGTATTCTAAGAAGAATTGAAGGGTTGGTTAAGCTTTGAAAAGGTTTTATCAAGATATTGCAAGATTAGGGTTTTGGTTGAAATTAGGGTTTTCACCTTATATTTTCAAGCCAAGGTTGTTAATCACAAGGGTGTGATTGTTATTCTTTTCTCTACTCATCCACACAAGGTTATTTAAAAGCTTAATCATTTCATAACTAAGATTTTATGTGTTCATATGCTCTATTTAGCTAAATCACCATTTAGGATACTTTTGAATATGTGAAAGGGATTTTTACTTATGATCAATGTTTTGTGAACTTATTTACATGTTATATGGATGCTATTATGATGTTAAAATGAAATTATAACTCTTGTACACACTTGGTTAAGTATAAAAATGAATATGTACAAATTAGGGTTTCTTTTATAAAGTTGTGATTAAAAGTGAGGTTGAGGACTTGTTGTCTTGAACCATGGATAAAATATGAACTAATGGACTTTATATATGTAAGACATAAGATATAAATGTTGTAAAGTAGTTGTAATAAGGTGTAATCTTAATGGTACAAAAATCAGCTTAAAACATGCCGCAATCACAAACTCCAAACTTTTGTTTTGGTTCGAATTTGGAAGCCACCATATTAGGTTTTATAAAGAAGTAATCTCAAAGGTATTCCAAAAGATAAAAACTCGAAAAACGTATTATAACGAAGAAATACACAGTTACGAGTTTACGACCTAAATATTTTTATAAAACAAAATTTTATGAAACTTACTATCATGGCAGTCACATTTTTTGTTTTTTTTTTTTTTTTTTTTTTTTCATTTTTTTTTTGTTATTTTTTTTTTTTTATTTTTTTATTCTTTTTTTTTTTTTTTTTTTTTTTATTTTTTATTTTTTTTATACTTGAAAACATCAATAATATGAAAAACTTTCAATTACGAGAACCGTGTTATAAAGAATCGCTAAAAACGGAGCTATAACGAATAAGATTACGACTAAAACGGGTTTTACGTTAATTAAAAGTATAAAAACGATTATATAGCTGTTATGAACAGTAAAAACACTATTCATCACAAAATCTCAAAAACCTAAAAATGTGATTTTATGATCACTCGTCTTAATACGAAAGCGTGGGCGTAAGAAACGCGAGAAACAGACTTAAAACGACAAAGTTATGTCATTTTTGCTAAAGGCGTAATTATAAACGTTTTTACTTTATAAATACGATTTCACAAAACGGATAGATGGGGAAATAGCTATAGAGAAATTATATATGTTATTAGTATAGCAAAGTGCTATTATTACTAGGGAATTTCATAATGAGGCTTTTACGATAGTGCTTATGACAGTTTGTTGGATTTACGATTTAAAGTGTCCTAACTCCTCGTACGTCATGTCATGACCTCTTAATTATGATAGCCCGAACGATAGTACGATGATAACTATATAGGATTATATATGGTAGTTGATTAGACAACTACTTTGAATAATGAATTTCGGACTATAATATCTAGGTATGCATTCGGGCCGTTAGCGTGACGCGTTTTTTACTTTGGGATATTTTATTCTCAATTTACTAACTCAAAGGTGATATTTTATAGCCCCATGTTTTACTGGTTTTTAACATAAGTTTTTAGGGTGAGATCTTATGCATGTTTTACAAATTGGACGCAAGTGTACATTTTATCATGATTACGTGTTTGCCTAAGTAGCGATAACCCACTATGCCCATGAATCATGAACTGTTAATTCCTGGTTTGGAAGCGCGAGTGATTATAGATAGATCTATTTGGGATTGACCTCCCCGTTCGGGTGACTAGCTATCACTGGAAACGAACGTATATCATGTCGGATTTTGGATGTTACGGGTTGAACATCATCACGGGCAATGTAGGCAATATTTATATATTGTATTCATTTATGTCGAGCTTCGGTGTCATGAGCTTAGGAAAACGTAATTACATTTTGTGATGTCTGCATCTGTTGCATTATCACGGGGAAAGTCTTGCGGTCCTGCATATACATTTACAGATACCTATGAAATTCCACCCAACTTTAATGTTGACATTTTAAATGCAATGTTTTTATTTAGGAGATCATTAAGCACGTAGTGCGAAGGATACATTGGTGGTTATATTTTGAAGTCATGCATTAAAGATTTAGTCGCATTACATTTTGTATATCTGTTATGGGCTGGAAATCTTTGTAATAATAACAAGTAAAGCTTCGGGCTTTTGTAACACAATATTTTGTTAAATCCAATGTATCAGTTTTAAACGACTTTTTGGTCGTTCTTATATTATCTTGTGTTATTGATCTGAGAAGTAACACGCCCCGGACCCTTATTCCGCTGCGACCCAATTTGGGGGTGTTACATGATTACTGAAAACACTGATTCATTATGAAGACAACTTTTTACCAATAAAAATAAGATTTCTCTTATTTTGACAAAGAAAACTTTGACACGTACAATAATTTTGTATATAGGAAGCTCGGGTTGTGGTTGCCAAAGTAAACACAGCCTTTGCATGGTTCCATAAAGTAGACCAGCCCGAGAATAAAATTCCCGTTATGAGGTCAAAGTTTCTTTTGAAATACTTGCCTTTAAGATATGACCGGTTGCTATCTGTAAAAAAGCAAGCATTTTGAGGGGCATGTTTTTGAAAACTTTTGAACTTCTACTCGAACTTCATTTACAGCCTCGTATCATTATTAAATGACATTTCTAAGACCGTAAATGTAATCATTTTCAGAAGACATGCCATTTATTAACCTCTTTTTATTTTTTTCTCATGTTTTTTTTCATTTTTTTGGTTTTATAAAGATTTTACACACTATTTGTAATATGTGTTTTTATAAAGGATTTTCTGAAAATGAAAAATCTTTTTGATTTTTATGGTTTTTAATATATATACATATTATATAGGATATTTGAATAGGTACCACCACTATTCTTCAGCTTCATCTGCCAACAGTTTCAGTGTCTCAGGTGTAAAACTTCGCATTCCCAACTTGTTGATAAGAAATTTAATTCTTTATCTGCATAGTGCTTTAGTGAAGATGTCCGCTAGCTGATACTTCCGTATTGACAAAGTAGCTCTACTAAACCGTTTTCAACTTGCCTCTTTATGAAGTGAAATCTGATGTTAATAATGTTTTGATTCTGAGAATGTTAAACATATATTGCAGCATAAGCAATACGCTTTTGTATCACAAGTAAAAAAATTTTTTGGGAAAAAATTTTTTTTTATTATTGAATCCAAGGCCATAGTCGATAAGCTGTGATCTCATCCAAAGGACTTGAGCACAACAGCCTGACAAGGCTATATATTCAGCTTCCGTACTGGATATCACAGCGCTTTTCTGCCTTTTTGATGACCAGCTAACAAGTCTGTCTCCCAATAATTGAATACTTCCAGATGTACTTTGTCTAGTATCTTGGCAACTCATATGATCAGCGTCTGCATAAGCTGTTAGAGCAATAGAAGAATCATTTGGATACCAGAGTCCCCTATTAACGCTTCCCCTTAGGTATTTAAAGATTCTTTTTACAACAGAAGTGCTTTCGTAGCTTTGCTTGATACCGGGGCACACATGCAATACAACAAATTTAAGGTCTGGTCTACTGGCTTTAGAGATACATAAGTGTGCCAACCATTCAACGATCTTGGGTAGGGTCAACGGCTTCCCTTGTGATCTTCATCTATTTTTGGATCTCACCACTATGGGATAACCACAGGGTCACTTGATTCCATACCATTTTTTTTCAAAGATTCTAGACATATTAACTTTGTTTATAAAGATGCCTCTGGGACTTTGTGAAATCTGTAGTCTTAGAAAAAATGATATTTTGCCCATCATTGACATCTTAAACTTTGAACACGTTATTTTTGAAAATTGGTCACATAGTTCAGGTGTAGTAGACACAAAGATTATATCGTCAACATAGATTTGTACCAGGAGAATATCTTTGCCTTGTCTTCAGATAAACAATGTTGGGATCCCACGTTTTCTTTTAGAGAATTCATGGAAGAGTAGAAACTTTGACAATAGACATACCACGCGCGAGGACTTTATTCCAACCCATAGAGAGCTTCTTAAGCTTGTACACAGATTCGAATTACTTGCTCACAGAAACCCTTCTGTTGTGACATAAACTTCTCGCGCAGAATGCCGCTTACATCCATTTGGTAGATGATAATATTCATGTTGAGAAGCATAAACGAGGAAAATTCGAATAGCATCAGTCTGCCACATGAGCAAAGGATTCCTCAAAATCAATCCCACATCTTGACGGTAACCATGAGCACCAAACCTGCCTTGTTTTTAAAGAATTCCGTACCCGTTTCATCAAGATAGTACCCCATATAGATACATTTAAAGTAATGACCATCACTTATCTGGACTAGACCTAGTTCCCAGACTTCAAGACGATCAAGAATCATTAATCACCTCTTTGCATTACTTCATCCAACATGCTTGAGTAATGCATCATTATAGTTTCTTTGAGTTCAAAACTGATGTAAAAAGCATCGTAGTAACAAAATAGGAGGCTTGTTCATGGAGTAGGAGTCTTATGAGAACAGTCTTTCGATTGCACCCGATGAAGTTGTCTAAAGAAATGATCCCTTGGTCCAGTTAGTAATGTGTATCCTGATGATAGGATCAGCAGTTTGCACAATATGTGGATTAACGTCTAAAGAAGATGCTTCAGAGTTGTTTTCTAGAATTAGAATGCCAAAGAATGGATCGTTATTCATGTGTGCAACATCTAAGTCGTGATTCTCTTCTTCAACATCGTTAGAAATGACATGAGATTGAGTTTCAGGTGTTGTTTGTGAGTTACTAGGTGATGGTGCATCTTGGTCAACAGTTGTTGAGGAAGATGAACCGGTTGATGCAGCAGGTTTTGGAGCTACTACTTCAGTAATTGACGTAATGAATCCAGGGGCTGGGAGATCAACACTTGATAGAAGGTTGAGTAATTCATCAAACAGTGGTTGAAACAAAATATCCCAATCAGTTCTTGATGGTAGTACACACGATGTTGAAGGAGGAGGGTTTGGCATGAGTCCTGAACTGATTGTTGCATGAGTCATTTCATGAAGTGCGGGTTCTAAACTGCTGTGTTTAGAAGCCATCGCTGTTAGCTCATCAAAATCTACATGAAATGTTTTGATGATTTGTCTGCTATCTCAGTTGTAAATTCAAAATACTTTCATTGTAGGTGCATAGCCAATGAAAATACCAATATCAGCTTTTAGTTGTAACTTTCCTAGCTCCGCTAACAATCGTCAGATAACAAAGTGCACCAAATACGTGGAAAAACAACAAGTCAGGAAGTTTGTCATGTAAAAGCTCATATGGTGTTTTGCCGTGATGAAGACGTATGATGGAACGATTTTGGGTGTAACATGCAGTAGCAACTACTTCTGCCCATAAGAATAACGAAGCTTTTACATAAATCAACATTGTGCGGGCAGCTTCAATTAGCGTATAATTACGTCTTTCAAAGACACCCAATTTGTTTGTGGAGAGCAGCAACAGAATTTTTCAGAGAAGATGCCAACCTTCTCATAATATTCACGCAAAGTTTGATTAACAAACTCAGTTCCATTGTCCGTTCTGATTCGTCGGACAGGTGCTTTAAGCCGCAATTAGATCATCTTGAGAAACTTAATTATGAAATATGGAGCTTCATCTTTTGACCTTAAGCACTTTACCCATGTAAATCGAGAGTAATCATCGACAATGACGAGGATGTACTTCTTTCCATTAACACTTGCGACACGCATTGGTCCACAAAGATCCATGTGCAAGAGATAGAGTTTTTCTTGGTTGGTGGACATCAGATTTAGGTTTGTGAGTTTTCTCTTGCTTTTTGCCCATTGCACACGCAGAATACAAATGGTCCTTTTCAAACTTTAGCTTAAGGAGACCTCGAACAAGACCGTGTCTAGCTAAATGGTTGATTGCACCAAAGTTCAGATGAGACAAACGTCGGTGCCATAGTCATGACTTAGACTTTGAGGCCTTTGACAAGAGACATATAGGAGAGGACGCCATCATATCTCCAAGAGATAGTGTATACAAATTATTGCCTCAAGATCCAGGAAATAGATCAAAACCTTCTAGATTACGAATGAAGCAGGTGTGTTGACGAAAAGCAACTTCAAGTTTCGAATCACAGAATTGCCCAACGAAGAATAAGTTATGTCCAAGTCCTTCCACGTAGTAAACCCTTGAGATCATAACATTCCCAATCTGATAATCACCATATCCCAATATCTTTGCCACGTGATCATTTCCAAATTTTACAGTACCCAAAAATTTATTGACGAAATTGGTGAGCTGAGAGCGATCTCCGGTCATATGCTTGGAGCAGCCGGAGTCCAAATACCAGAGAACAATTTGGACGACCTACATTCATCAAGAGAGGAAGATGGAACATCGGAAACTATGGATCCCCAAGATTTACTGGGTTCCTTTTTGTTAGCAGATATAGATTTAATAATCTTAGGTTTGCTAACAGGAACATTAGTTTTAGATTTCCTAGGTTTCCTTGAGTAAACCAATGTTACTACAGGCTTAGGTGTATCAGTTTCTAGAGCAGTTGGTTTCCTAAGGGGCACTTCAGCAGTTGTGGTAATCCTAGTTAAAGGGCACGCATTTCCTACTATAGTGAAGGTCTGACCAGTAGGTCTCCAAGTGTATCCAATATTTGTGAACACCTTTCCTGTTGGTTTCCAAACTTTTCTCTTTGAACTTTTCTTAACAGATTTAGATTTAACATGAGCATTCACATCATTGATAAAATCAAGAACACACAAATCATGATTATCAGAAAGCATGCAACCATTACACTTAACACATAGAAGTTTAGAATTCGCATTAAGCTTGGAATGCTACACATTTGCAGTTCCTTTAGGTTCCATAACACAATTCTTATTTTTCAAACTAGATTTAACTGTCCTAGAGTGGGCTTCTACTTTATTCTTCTGAGTACTACTTGGTGTTTGTTGAATCTTATCTTTCTTTGTATTGCCTGAAGGTTGTGATCCGCTAGCACTAGTAGACGGTTTTACTCCTGTAGAAGACAACATAGGTTTGTTAGAAACTAGGTTTGATGAAGAAGCTGTTTTTATGTTTGTGTTTCCTGAGGATGTGACGGGCTCAGTGAATCTAACTCTTTTGTCCTTGTTCTTTGGGGTCACAACCACTAATTTATCACTTGAATTGTTGATGCTAGGGCAGGTTTGTCTGATTATTATAAGCAACTCCTGAATTCATTTGGTATACTTACAAGCAGAGTCTAAGGAATTATTTAGAGGATTTTGTGATTTTCCTTGTTCCACTATTTCCCTAAGAATCGCAGCTTGTTCCTGAGTGTGCCTAAGGTAGTCAGAGTGAGCTGTCCTATTGTTCAACAATCTAGGGGCTATAGGTTCCACATCAATCTTAAGCATTTCTGGAGCAATAGTGTGTTTGGTAACAACATTATCAGCTAAATCTTTTCCTTTAAGTTTCCTTAATTCATCCTTGAGAGCTGTAATGACCAAATCTTTTTCCTGAAGACTTACATTTAAATCAGAGATTTCCACAGACTTTTGATTAACTTGATTAACTAAAGCATCACATTGTTCTTTTGATCGAATACGTGTTGGTTTAATCGAGTCATAAAGTTGCTTATAGGTCTGTTTCAAATATTCATTATCAGCAATAAGCTTTGACACCCTATATAACACCCTGTGTTTTCAAGTCATTGACGACGTCGATAACTATGCTATTTATTTTTAGTATTGTACGCGTTTGCTTGTAATTTCATGAATTAAGTTTAAATCGCGTAAGCCAAAAATTAGCGTTCAATGTAAACGGGCACCAAACAATTAAATGTTTACATCAAGCAAGGGTTATATAATTATTTTAAGGATAATTAATAACTTTGTTCATTTTATTTTTATCGGATACGTAAAGTGTATACGTTTCGCGATAAATTGCGTTTAGGCACTCCCGGAACCACAAAAACTTTTCTACGCTTCAACAAATACCCACTTTTATACCCAATACATAAAAATTACATAAATATATCATTTATAACTTACTTTTGCCGAAAATAATGCAACATGTACAAACATATACTTGAAAAATAAGATAAGACTTTCATCTTGGTCAAATTCATGCCATACCTCTTTATGGCACACCATACCCCCCATCCCTACCATCCCTTGACCCATAACTAAGACTAGGCCATTCCTAGGACACCCCTTATGTCTCCTTGACCAATTATGCTAGTTTATTACTTATATATCATGCAAGCAACTAGCAACTAACTCATACACACTTCACACTTAGATAAAATTCACAAATCACTCTCTTTTCCTTCTACATATGCTACGGCATACATACACCTTCCAACCAAATCCATACAAAATTTTCTACAACCCTTACACTTCTATATACACATATCCTAAGATGTACTAAGACATTTGCAAGCATTGGTTAACCATTTCCAAGTTATAATCAAGAAAAAGGAAGCTAGGGTTTATTAAGTGCAAGTTTGGTTTTTGTGGCTAAACAAGGGTTTAGCACTTGTACATCATCATCATCATTCTTCTTAAGGTCCATTTAAACTCTTTATGTTGCTATAACTTTTATTTTTATGCATATGATATTTCTATTTAGCTTAAATCACCATTTAGGTTTTATTCATGAAAATGAAGTATATACTTGAAATGATCATTTTACACACTTTTATATATGTTGTGATATTACATATATCATGTTAAAAAGGATGAGAAAATGTTGTATCATATGGTTTTGGTGTAAACATGATTATGGGATAATTAGGGTTTTTATAGTTTCTTAATATGTTTCAAGTTAAAGAAATACATAAGACAAGTTAAGATTGATTATGGACTTTTAATCATGTTATTAGAACACTAAAATAAAGTATGTTGGAAGAAATACACTTGTACACTTGTAGTTTATATGTAAAAGTGGAAAAGTATGAAAACAAAGTATAAAGAAAAGATCAAAAATGGACTCAACTAAGTCAAGCCAACATTCTGTCCAAAATACGAAATTTGACATACTCATTTTATATTTTTATAAGATAATACATTTCACGACGATTCCGAAAAGGTAAGAAACTTGTTAAACGGATTAATAACGAAAAAGTTATGTTAAAAACGAGTTATACGTTAATAAACGAAGTCGTAAGTAAATTTTTATAAAAACATTTTTATAAAAATTACAAACAGCAAGGGTTAGTATTTTTAATAAATAATACATATTTTTAGGATTCCAAAATGATAAGAATCGTAATTTTTCAATTAATAACGAACGAGTTATGAATTTCGCGAGTTTACGACAATTAATACTTTTATAAAACTATTTTTATAAAAGTTACTATTCATGACAGAAAGTTATATTTTTGTAAACCTCATAAATATATAGAACTTTCAAATACGAGAACGTCCTCGAAAGAATCGTTAAAAACGGAGCTATAACGAATAAAATACGACGTTTACGGGTTTTACGACAATTAAATCGATAAAAATATACATAGGGTCTGATGTGAACAGTAATTTTTACTGTTCACCAGTAGGTCCGAAATTCGAAAATGTCAATTTATGATAACTCGTCTTGATACGAAAAGATGGGCATAAGAAACGCGAGAATCGGGTTTAAAACGCGAAAGTTACGCCAGTTTTGCTAAAACGGTAATTATAAACGTTTTAACTTCTTAAACACAATTTTACTAAAACCATTAGTTGGTGATTGAGCTATATAGAATATTATGTGGTTATCAAAGTACTATATTACTAGGGAGTTTCATAATGAGGCCTCTTCGGATGGCGTTTCGACGAGTTGTTGGATTTACGATTTAAAGTGTCCTAACTCCTCGAACGTCATGTCATGACCTCTTTAATTATGATAGCCCGAACGATAGTACGATGTAACAACTATTAGATTATATTCAATGTTGTTAAAATAAGTACTCGGTACTTATACGACCTATGATAATTTAGGTTGCATTCGATCTTTTACGTGACGCTTTATCTGCGATATTTGGAATTATCAGAACTCAAGGTGAGTTCATAGCCCCACGTTTTACATGCTTTTGTTTTTACAAAGTTTTTGGGGTGAAAAACATGCAATGTTTTACAACTGGACACAAGTGGTTAAGTTTTATATTATGATTACATGTTGCCTAAGTAGCGATAACCCAATCTGAGCCCATTATCATGAACTGTTTTACGAGCGCGAATGTTATGAATAGATCTATTGGGTTTGACAACCCCGTTCGGGTGATTAGCTATCACTAGTGAAACGAACGTATACCATGTCGAATATAGGATGTTGCGGGTTAGAACATCACCACGGGCAAAAGGCCATTAATTTGGCATCCATACATGTCAAGCTTCAGTGTCATGAGCTTAGAGCAACGTAATTACATTTATATGATATCTGCATCTGTTGCATTATCATACACTTGGGAGATCTTGTGGTCCTACAATATATGATTTATCAAACCTATGAATTCACCAACATTATTGTTGACGTTTTAAAGCAATGTTTTTCAGGAGATCAATAAGCACGAGGTGCGATGGATACATTGGTGGTTTTGATTTGGATGTCATGCATTAAAGATTTTATCACATTTCATTTTGTTATCTGTCATGGGCTGAAAATCTTTGTATTTTGATCAAATGAACAAGAAAGGGGAAAAGGGGGGGGGGGGGGGGGGGGGGGGGGGGGGGGGGAATAAAAAAGTGAAAAAAAGAAAAAAAAAAAAAGACAAGTTAAGCTTCGGGCTTATGTAACAATTACTTTGTTAAATCCAATGTATCATTTTCAAACGACTTTTTGGTCGTTCTATATATATCTTGTGTTATTGATCTGAGAAGTAACACGCCCCGGACCCATATTCCGCTGCGACCCAATTTGGGGGTGTTACAGATTGGTATCAAGAGCCAAGGTTATAGAGAACCAGGTCAAATGTTTTTGCTGGACTATAACCGTTTTCAAACATTGAATTCATACAAAGGGTTTTACACGGGACATACATATGTGCATACATTCATGCATACACTACTTGTTGCATTAGTTGGTTGGACTAGATGCATTCATAATTGATATACGTGTTTATATTAGTATACATATGTATTATATGAGGGTATATTGTAGATATACAAAGATGAGTTTGCATTCTTTCACGCAACTCTATAATTATTTATATAAGGGTTATTTATATAAATAGGGGAACACTTCTTTAGGCAAGATAGTGCGATAAGCTCGTAGGTCCTAAGCGCTGCCTAAACATTAAGCTATCGAATATGATACCTTACCATCATTCATTTATGCCATAAGTGCATACTCTAAATACCATACATTATATAATATATTTATATAAGTTAAGTTTTGCTCGTTGCAAGCTGTTATGTTCTCATTATCGACAGTTACCTACACATCTGTTCATATTAGTTCCGAGCCATAGAAATTCCAGTTAGCTTCTGATGAGGAGCTAGAGGGACCAATGAAGGATCAGCCTCTATCTGCTGATGCCTCACCTACAGCCCTATCACCAAGCTACATTGCTAACTTCAATCCGGAGGAGGATGAAGAGGACCCTAATGAGGATCCTACGGACTATTCTACCAACGAAAGAGACAATTCTGATGATGAGTCATCTGATGATGATGATGTTGAGAAGGATGAGGAGGACGGGGAGGAGGAGGAGCACCTAGCTCCGGCCGACCCTTCTGTTGTACCTACAAATGATCTTGTCCCCTCAAGCTGATAATACAGAGGCATTTGAGACTGATAAGTCTGCTTCTACATCACCCACCTCTCCACACCATATCATCTTTTGAGACCAAATCCTGTGCAGTACGGATATCTATTTAATACCATACTCCACGATTACCATCTGCTGAGGCATGCATTACTGAGTTTGCTGCTACACTACCTTCATCATCACCACCACCAGAGAATGTTGAAGATAACATAAGAGTCTAGCATCTAGAATCTTGAGAGGCATCCTGGCCATAGACAAATAGATTTGTCAGTGTAGCTCATTTTGTATTCCACTAAACTTGAGTAATACTCAGTTAGTAGTGTTAATAAAAAGCTTGTACTCTTTTACTCATGTAAAACGATGTATTAAGTATTAACTTACATTGTTGGTTATGATCATGCTACTATACGATGGGGATTTATTTATGCCATGGTTGCGGTTATCTTATATCTATGCATAACGTTGTCTCACCTTACCTACTTGTTGGGATCACGGAGTGTCATGATTTTCCCTTGAATGAAACTTCATATACATTTTGTTCCCTGTGACTTTCAGGAAACAATGACAACTGTTGATCAAGGGATGAGTGTTGAGGAAATTGAGCGGGTTATAGCCAAGCGAGTGGCTAATGCTATCGAGGCTATTGCCATTTATGAGACGAAAACCAACATGGCCCGTAAGTCAATAAGCCAGACCGAACAACAAGAATGCAAGTTAGCAGAGAATGCTAACAACAAGAGAAAGTGGGAAGGTAACCACAATGGGCAATGTACCGTAAAGGGCAAGAATTGCAAGAAGGTTGGCCACATGACCCAGGATTGTAGGAATCCTGCTGCTGCTAGGAATCAACGAACTCACGCCTGTTATGAGTGTGGAAGTCTGAGACACTTCAAGAGTGAGTATCCAATAGTGAAGTTCCAGAAACGTGTGGATAAAAAGATCAGAACTCTTACTGAACGCCAGACTGAGAACAAGAGGAAGTTTGAAAACACTTCCCGAAATAGTCAGAATCAACAACAACAACAAATCAAGAGGCAAAACACCGGCAGGGCATACACTGCTGGGCACGGGGAGAAGAAACATTACGGCGGGGCCAAGCCGTTGTGTCCTAAATGCAACTATCATCATGATGGTCCATGTCCTCCCAAATGCCACAGGTGCAACATAGTGGGCCATCTGGTCCGTAACTGTAGGAGACCTATAAATGACAATACTACTAACAACCAAAGAGGCACGGGGACAAGTCAGAAGGTTAATTGCTATGAATGTGGGAATCAAGGGCACTACAAGAGGGATTGCCCAGAGCGAAAGAACCAAAGTCATAAAAACCAAATTGGAGGTACTAGAGCACATGGAGTGGTGCATACCTTAAGAGGAGGAGAAACCGATCAAAACCCTAACAACATTAAGGATGAGATCGAAGCTTAAAAGAGAAAGTTGGCTCGCCTTGCCTAGCAAACCCTAAGTTGGAGCTATCTTAAACTTTATTTCCTTAGGAGTTCTCGTTGTATTTCCCTTAAATTTCAGTTGTACGAATGATTTCAAATTATCTATCAAATTATCGTATTATGAGAATTTCGTCAATATTAACTTAGGTTCCTTATTTACTCTTACGAATATCATGAAATTATAATGCTATTTTGACGAAAAAGAGCAATGCATCGTTAGTCCTCAATTATACATGGCCTGATCAACTATGTATAATTCAGGAAGGTACCATGCCTTGCTGAGAGTAGTCACTCTAAAAACCTCTTAAGGAAATAATTTTCTACTTATATCATGTTTTGTGTGCGTATTCATAGAACGCGTTTACTTTTGGAAATCGAATTAGTAACCCTATCAACTAAGCAGACCTTCACTCCGTCTTACTATAAAGTCGGCATCATCTTATATCAAATCCTAAGCCGAGACACATCACTAGTCGCCCTAGGACAATTCGCTATCAAATTTACTCGCCATTAGAGAATTTACTAAATCACCCATTCAACATAAACTTAATGCCTATAGAACTTGGTAGTTTCGATGCTATAATCGGTATGGATTGGTTGGCGAAGTACCAAGCGGTCATTGTGTGTGCCGAGAAGATTGTTCGCATCCCCTGGAGAAATAAAACCTTAATCATACACGGCGATGGAAGTCACCAGGGAAATGTGACACGATTAAACATCATTTCGTGCACTAAAACGCAGAAGTACATGGAAAGAGGATTTCCGATCTTTTTGGCACATGTCACTGCAAAAGAGGTTGAAGACAAGTCGGAGAAGAAGCGACTTGAGGACGTACCAATAGTTTGAGACTTTCCTAATGTATTTC
>BQNB010041260.1:0-46879 GCA_026074375.1 Tanacetum coccineum
ACAGAAAAGAGATTGAAATGCTGTAGTTCTTTCACAAAGCACACATCCTCAAAATCTAACTTTCCTGTTTTTATTTTACCTTTACCAGTTATGTAACCTTTACTACCTCCAAAAGCAACAGGGCCACCATTAAAGTCTTGGTATTCAGCAAGGTAGGCCTTGTTTCCAGTCATGTGCCTGGAACATCCACTATCAACAATCCCTTTGTTCTTTAAAGCTCTTTGTGGATAATCCTGCACATTAAGTAAGAGAGATTAGATTCTCTTAGGGACCCAAGCCTTTTTGGGCTTGGGTCTGCCTAGTGGATCTTTAAAAGTAACACATTTTCTAGAATTTGATCCACCATTGTATTTGGAGACTTTGTTCCAGTAATGTCTTTTGGGTCTCCAATTACAACCTGCTAAGGGCTTAACAGCAGTTTCCCTTTTTCCCCCAATAGCACTAACTGCTTTTACCTCAGCAGTATTAACCTTTTGATTTGAAAATTTTGTTCTTGATGCTGCTGTTCTATCAAATGGCCTTCTAATAGGTTAATAACTTTTCTGAAAAATAGTTTTTGGTCTAACATTATTCACAATAGGTTTAACAGTATAAACTTTCCTGGCAGCATTAGTTGGTACTGCCTGACTGTTAAAATGATGCCTAGCAGTATTAACTGGAATTCTGCCAGTTCTAGTTAGTACTGCTATAGGAACAAATTAGTTTTGGTGATTCACTCTTTGCACATTGTTTCATGCTGGCCTATTTTCCCTTTGACCGGTACCCTTACACATCCTTTTGTTCAATTCAGCTTATTTAGCCATTCTTTTCTCATGGAAATCATAATCTCTAATAAGATGGCTAAAACTACTACATACAAAACATGCCTTCTTAGTAAACCCATATCCCAAACCCAGTTTTTTAGACATTAAACCACTACAATCCTTTTTGTTAGGTTTAGGACTCTGACTACATGTGTTTTGTTCTTTAACAGTTTGCCTAGGAGTTTTTACATGCTTAACAGTATTAACAAAAGCAAAACTAGGTGTTTCTTGTTCTTTTGTGGGTAGAGACACATGTTCATCATCACTATCTGATTCATACTCCTCAATGATAGGAGCATCAGACCAAACTTTAGGGTCACTAACAGCTTTGGGTTCATTAGCAACTAGTTTAGGTACAGATTCATTTATTTCTACACTAGAGTTAGATTCAAAAGAAGCAAAATTACTAGTTTCAGCATCAGATTCACTTGATTTAGACTGTTTTTGACCATATGTATAATGTGACTCGTCAGTTTCAACATCAGGTCCAGAAGGTATGTAAATCCCTGTCATTGGATGGGGGACAACATGCATTCCTTCTGCATATTTATCATTCACTGGACTATCTTCTATATCACTAGACCTACTATTAAATACACTTCCAAAAACTTCATTTTCATAACTTAAGACACCTTTATGCATTTGATTTCCATACCCAAGCCCAGCTTTGTCCCTAGCACTCATCTGACTATTTAGCAGAATATTAAGACCCTTAGATGAGTTGTGCCATTTTCTACTCTGGCTTTCAATTCTTCTTTTTATTTTTTAGCTTCTGCTAATAGTTTTTTATGATATGTGAGCACATCAATTTTATCTTCTAAATCAATTTTCATAAACCTAATCTTTTCCTCATACCAAAGTTAATTTTGTTGATGTGTAACTAGTTGTGCTTCTACCTTCTTTAAGGCTCGAGTATAGGCCTGAATTTCTATACTAGCATCACCAAGTTGTTCCTTCTGTTCATCATATAATTTTTTAAGTTTAGCATAAGATTCTTTACACTCTTTTGAACAAGAATTTACCTCAATGTCAGAGCCTGAATTGCTGTAAGCCATCAAAGCATAGTTTTCTTGCTCATCTTCTGAGTGACTGGTCCAAACAACACCATCCCCATCAAGAGTTACCAAAGCTTTAGTTTCCTCTTGTTTTCTAGGTCTCCTCCCACTGTCTTTAGCTTTGTACCCAGTATATCCAGCATCTCTCCTCCTACTTTCTTGATTCCCCTTAGATCTGTATTCTCTAGCAAAATGCCCTGTCATGTAAAAATTGTAGCACTCAAATTTGGTCTTATCAAATCCAACCGGTTCCTTGGCATCAAACTATAGCTTTCTTCCTGTCTTTTTGTAGAACTTCTTCAGTCTTGTGGAAATCATGGCCACCTGCCATTTTAAATCCATTTCTTCAAAATTGAACTCATCAAGCTCTTCTAAATCCTCATTATCTAATTTTGGACCACTGGATTGATTAGCGAAGAAGGAGTACATGAGTTCACCAGTGTATGAAGAAGAGACTTCCCTTTGGGGGTTATGGCCAGAAGAAGTAGAAGCACCATAAGCAATACTAACTTCATTAGTACTGCTAGTATTCTCAGAAACAAATGCCACATTCTGCGTGCTAGAAGATGATGCAGTAGAGCCTTTAACATCAGGCTCAAAGACTCTAAGATTATTATACAGATCATCAAAACTGAGACTGTCCACTCCTGGCTTGGTCCTCATGATTAAGGAAATTTGAGACCAAACAGCAGGTAAAGATCTAAGGAACTTCTGATTAGCATCTTTAGTGGAGACGCCTACACCATGAATCTCTAGTTGACTCAGAAGACTCTGAAACCTGTCATAGCCTTTGAGCAGCCCTTTTAAGTTTAATATAGAGAAGCCTTCAAACTGTTGCTTTAGAATATACTTCTGCATTTTCTTTGATTCATCATTGCCATAAAATCTAGATTTGATAGCTTCCCACATCTCTTTTGCATGAGTCATTTTGTGAAATTTAGCAAGATGATCTTCTGGTAAAGCCATAAGCAAGGTGGTCCTTGCTTTTCTTTTTCTTTCTCTGGCTAAAATTTCTTCTGCAGTCTTAGGAGGCAGAACCTTTATTACATCATTTGTATCTGTTGAGACACTCATAAGACCATTGCCTCTTTGAATGACTTCCCATATAGGATAGATTGTATGGGCCAAGTAATGTTCCATTTTCATGGCCCATATGTCATACTCTCCATTCTTAAGAATAGGGAGTTTGATGGTTGAGACAGTATGAGGGGCTTATTGTTTTGGTGTTTGTGTATATAGTGGTGGTGATGGTGGAATATCATCTTTTGATCCTGCCATTAAATAGATCTGTAAGGTAGAGGTTTATAACTGGTGGGTTTTTGGTTCTTCTTACTCAGAGTTTCTCTACAAGCTCTGATACCACTTGTAGATCCCAATCTGAATAGATCTTTCTAGCCTGTTAAGGGTGGTAGCTAATCTGGATAGATCCAAACTAACTACAAGAGAAACAATGACTATGAACAATTATAAGTTATGCGGAAACTAACTTATATTGCTAAGAAGAACAATGAATAAAACTAAACTTTGATTTCTATTCATCTACTAGGTTACAGATTACTAACTATGAATATTGATACTTGTGTTATATTGTTGTTCTTTTCTAATGTCGTAGGGTTCCTTTTATACACTAAGGATAACCCTAATGGGCTTACAAAACGTGTGAGGAGATAATGCATATCTATTCCTAATTTAACTAATGTATATCTCCTAACATCACTAACTATTATATGCTAGCAGCCCTAACTTACTACTAACAACACTAACTATACTAGCAGTACTAACAATGTACTGGCAGTACTAACTATACTCTAACAGTACTAAAGACTTAGTCTATTTTCTTTAATCTTTCTTAGCAGCACTAATTGTGAGTTTTAATACACTTGTAAAATATACTATAATAATATTCCAAAGAGCAATTAAGAAAATTACCAAGTTACCTTTGATAAAATTCACTCTTAAAAAATATATAATATAATATATAATACGTATATTAAACCGGGTAAGATTGATTCCGTTTGCGCCGATGTCGTTTCCCCCAACGACTTTGCAATTGAAAAAACCTACTTTTAAGCTTTGGGAATTAATGAGCATCTTGATGAAGCAAAGACTATTTTAGATGTCATCTATAACTACCACATAAAAGCAACAAGTATAAAATGAACAATTAAAATACAATTATCTACTCTTAAAAAGGATGACGCGAGAGATGAAAACAAATAAAAACGGTGCAACAAATAAACAAGTTAATCAAAAGTTAAGTCCTAGAAAACCAATTCGCAAACTAAATTTCTAAACCCTAAAATAGGATAAAAAGAAGATTTTAAGAACAAAAGAAAAATATTTTTTTGATTATTTTTTGATATTTTATTTATGAATTATAAAATACATACATAATATCCATTAAATCTAAAAAATTAACAAATAAAGTCTAAAAATTGGAAAAATAATTTTTAATCTTAGAAAAATCTAAATTTACTATAAAAACTAAGAAAAATTATTTTTTAACTATTTTTAAAAATAAAATTCTATTCTATTTTTAAAATTAAAATTAAAAGCTTAAAAATGAAAATTTAAATCTAAAAAGGGTGAAAATGATTTTTCCTAATGTAAAACTAAATCTATTTTTTATAAACCTAAAAACTTTTTTTTGTAATTTTTTAAACTTTTTTAGTTCTTTTAAACATGATCTTTTCTCTGAAAATTAAAAAGACACAAAGAAAAATTGATAAATAAACATTAATACTTAATGGAAAATTACAAAAAATTCAGGGAAAGTCTAAATAGCAACTAAAAAGCTAGGAAAAATAAAACCAAGAATGCAGCTTAACTAATAAGCTCTAAATAAGCTCTACATAGCTACGGCTTATTAATTAAAAAGGAAATAAAAACAGTGGTCTTATTCTATTTAATCTGTGCAGAGTTGGTGGATGAGCTAATGCAAGCACACTTGGTCAATATCGAATGGCTTGTGAACCTGAGGTCCTTGGGTTCGAGTGTGGGTTAAACCCCTTATTGCTCTTTTTTTAAAAATTTGACTTTTATGAAAAAACTGAATACAGGCTTAAAGAGGACCAACAAAAT
Organism: Tanacetum coccineum; assembly: GCA_026074375.1. Taxonomy (NCBI): domain Eukaryota; kingdom Viridiplantae; phylum Streptophyta; class Magnoliopsida; order Asterales; family Asteraceae; genus Tanacetum; species Tanacetum coccineum. Next base: position 4,940 of record BQNB010041260.1, read on the forward strand.
TAAGCTATTTTAATTAAGGGGAACATAGAAGCCTGAAAACTAACTAATCTAAGCTCAAAAAATAGCTTATCAAAAGCTTGTCTAATACTCAGAAGGATACACAGCTTTGCCCTTGGTTATGCTTATTCAGCTGTAAAAAGCTCATTTTAAGCTCAAACTTAAAAATAAAAGAAGTCCTAGACTCCTTATGATATGCTAGCTAGATTGAAAGCCTTTGCCACTATAACAACAAACTTAAGCCAACCTGAATTTGATGAACAAAGAGGTAAAAATCCAGTTTTTAAAGTGAAAAGTACAAAATTGAAAATAAGCCTCTAATGCTCATTAAGCAGTTTAAGATTCCTAGCTTTTGTAAACTTCAAAGCAAACACCTTATAGACTACAAATTTAAATCATATCAAAGGCAATGTACTACAAAGCTAGAAACTAAAATTTCAAAAACTAAGGAATCGTAAGACTGCTGAGTTTTCTCGGCTTCTTTGAGCTTTTAATTGACTTTAAAAAAGCTAATTGTACCCAAGAACGAAATGTATCTAAAAATGACAAAATGAGATTACTAATATAACTTTTAAGTCTATGTCTAATCTAGTATTAACTTGTAATTTAAAGTTCCAACTCCTAAAATTATCTACTAAACTAAAATCAATTAAAATGACAAGCAGTGGTAATTAATTACACTGCTGATGCTAATGACCAAAGGGAACAAGAGCACAATGCACCGGCAACTAGATGTGGTTTTAACTTACTGGCACATAAATGCGGGACTGCGATAGGACACCAAAAAGATTGTATAAACTCTTGGCAATCCAAGCCAGAGCCTAGTGAAGCTTGGATCAAGCCTTTTCACTAACCAAAGATCACAAGGTATAGCAAGTCTAAACACATGGTGCTGAGACATCTAAACATAAACTCTCTGAATTTACTCATTTTTAAAAAACTAGCTGATCGAAAATCTCTTTCTAATTGATAATTAAATGAAATCAAAGGCTGACTCAATTATTTTGCACAAAAACCTTTGAGTTAATGAAGTCAAACTAAGATAAACCAAACACTCCTTAAAGCTTATGACAGATTTGAAAAATCTCTTAAAATGAAATATACTAATTAAATCCTTAATACTAGAAGATTAACAGATTATAACTAACTTAAATAACATAATCTAACTACTGAATTAAGCTAGAATGCAAGATCTAAGAAATTACACTAATATTTTTGGTTTTTATTGGATTTTCTTAAGACAGAAATAAGACACACTAAGATCTATATCTATTAAGCAAAAACCAATGAAGACTTATCATAACTAATAAAGCACTATAAAGCAGAAATAAGCACAAAGAAAGCATTCTAATTTAACAAATAAGCATGAATCTAATCTAATAAGACCTTAACTACTATTTATGCTAGAAATAAAACAAAGAGAGAATTTAAAACGAGAGAAAACTGTTACTATTGAGCTTCAGCTTAACAGAAGCTAGAATGCTCTTAGACAGCATTGCTACAAAGCCTGGCTTATCTCTATAGATAAGCCTAGTGATTATCCTGGAGGCATCCTTCCATCATTGACTCACCCCTTTCCCAAAAGCCTCTTCAACTATCCAAATTAGAAAAAGTAATTACTGGTTTTCAATGAATTTAAGTATGGTAAGGTCGCAAATATGACACTACTCAAATCCTGAGCTTAGAGACTCATAAGATGCTGTTGAGAGCTTTATAGTACAGTTACAGCTTTGACATTTGTATAGGTAAATAAAAACTTGTAAGTGAATTTGAAAGAGCTTATGACAATTTATTTAAGAATAAAACTAAATTTCATTGATGAAAAACTTGATTACATTATCTAAAAAGAGATTACAAAGATTGAAAAGAAATTATATAAGCTAGAAATTAAAATTAAGCTAAAACCTAAAAGCTACTAAAAAAAACTACCCTCTGCTACTGTGATAATGAGGCCCTTTTATAGGCACTCATAGATCCTTCTAGGCCTCTAATCTGTTAGACGCGCCTATCAACATCATCCCTTAGTCATCATACTTACAATCATTGATATCCTTCTTGTCCTCGTTGACTGGCGTCATCTAATGAGCTCACACGGATTGCCAGCATGGCAATCCGTTTGAGACTGGCAATCCGTTTGAGACTCAATTGTGATTGTTTACTGAGTGCGTTTAGTGCAAAACCCATGTCCCTTTGTGCTTTCTCCTCGTCACACGTGGCTTGAGCTTGAGAGTGAGCTAATGAAATCCTTTGATTTGACTGATCATCCCTGCCATTTCTTGATCATAACGAGTTCTCGTTAATTGATCCTTTTTTGACCTCTTGATTGAGACTTGCCCTTGATTTACCCTGGGTGAAAGATGGGGACTATGGATGAATAGTGCCACACTTTCCCGCTTGTTTTAACTGAAAACGGGTAAATAATATTTAAACTTTGGGCTTATGGCATTTTTAGTCCCTCTCTTAGATATCGAAAGACAATGTAATATTTTTGACTTCAAAATAAGCAAGAATGGCCTGGGTCTTATTGAAAGGTTTAATGGGTTATTGTAAATTGTGGCTTTTGTTTATCCGGTAGGGTTTTTTTAGGGAAATGGCCCAATAAGAGCCCAACGACCAATTGTGTAAACTTTAGGATACTTGATGGGACTAAAGTGGATTATTTTTTTTGGTTTGTCTCTTTTTGTGAGGGTGACTCTGTTGACCCATGAAATTGACTTTTCTTTGACTGAAGCTTGACCAAGGTTGACTTTGACTTCCGGCTTTTGTTCACTCTTCCGTTCTCGTGTCCGTGCTTGCCCGTTTTTGATTGTTTTCTTGTGATTTTTGATAATCACGTACACATGCACACCCCAACACACACAAATACAGCATATTTTTGCTATTTCTTTGGTCTGATCTTTTATGGGGCTAATTGGCGGCCGAGCGTTTAGGTATACTGCGACGATATGAGTTATTTTGCACATATCAAAAATTTCCCCCAATACTAAACGATTGGTTCCTCACGCAATAGACACATGCCTTATAACTAAATACTTTAAGAAATTTTTCCCCAAACTAATCCTTTTTAATAAGTAGAAAAGACTTTTGCTTGGGCGCGCGATTACTAAAGAGTCCCAAGTTATAAAACACCCGATTTCCTATATTTCAAAAACTTTTTCTACTTTTATGGATATTTTTCTTTAGATAATAAACTCTACCTAACGAACAACTAAGTTAATTTCTCATAAAGACATAATGATATTGCTTTCATTAGCCTTCTTTGGTACACTTTTGAGGTTCATAGAACAAAAAGACTCAATTAAGTTATTCTAAAAGAGAACTTCCAACATCATCCCCGATTTACTTTCACTTTTTCCCATGCTAAGCTTAACAAAATTAGATCACTGCTAATTACGAACTAAGATTCACAAGACCTACTTTATAATTACAACTGTCTAGAATTCCTGCTCCCGACATAAATCATATATTTTAGTGTGAGTTTTCAAATTAAATATTTAACTTACCTAAAATCCACATACTTTAGATAGCTGAAATCCGACCTTATGCTACACATGGGCCTTTTGGGCTAATATGTTATAATCACTCAGTAAATCACAACTCCAAAGAAATCAAAACCTCTTTCTAGTCTAAGACATTCGTTGGAGTCACTTCCCCATGAATGTCTTTCTTATCTAGCCATCCCACCGTCATTGGAGGTAAATTGCTAAGGTTTTTTTGAGACCCCATCACTATAGAATACTAATCTAGAAACGCATGAACTTCGAATGATCAAAAGCCTTGTCTAGACTTTTGCCAACACTTTAGTTCAAAAGAATACCTTTGTTTACAGAACAACATGAAACTTTTACTAATTTATTTTTCTCACTTTGCCAACATTATTATTTTCTATTTACATTATTACGGCTAGGGGAATCGGTGTCACTTTTCTTTGACGACTCACATCGGCCACCCTCCGAACAAAGACTCGTGGTACTTATTATGATACAACCCTACATATACACCTTCACCATTTCTTTGATGTCACATCGGGAGCGAACCGACTCAAATGCCCAATGGTTAACTGTTATCTACGATGGAGTTTGTATATTAATTATTAATACTAAGGATTTATAACTTGCATCCTTTTTATTCACCAACTATATTTTTATAGATTTTTTTTAATTAATTAATTAAATTTAACACATTATTTTTGCAAATAGAAAAATTTCGTTTTAGAAAACCAAAGTATAAACTTCTGAACAATAAATTATTATTTACACACAACAAACTTTAATCTTTCATCCATCGATAAAAGCTTTTTCTCTGAATATGTTGATTAGTTACTTTTAAGAGTAAAAACTTCTAATTATGACTAAAAAATTAAAGAGAACACGGAGATAATTACATCATTTTAACAACTCCTGGAGGAAAAAAACCACAAAGTTATTCTTATAAGCACCTTTAAGTGTTTTCCAAATAAACTTTGTTTAGCATCCTAATTCGTAATCAACACTATCATCTCTTATTATTTGCAATTTAAAATCTCTAATAAAGAAATTCGCAAATACTTAGCCTATATAAAATCCAACTCGGCATATTTAAAATCTACTTGAGATTAGCACAAGTCTTCATTTACTAATGATTCAAGTCTAGCATGTTTAAACTCTACATGAGACTACACTAAACCCTATCATCATTAATTGTTTAACGGAGAAAAGCTAGAACTCTACACGTTACCTCGGGTCGAAAATTTTATCTCTCTTATGTCTTACCTAACGGAAAAGCCTACCTAGTGTCTTAACACTTTTATTTTTTATTATATATATATAATATACATAATATATTATATAAATATAAATAGTTTTCAATATAAAATCTTCTAAGCTGGAGATTATGTGATTTTTGTGGTATTCATATTTTGTTGATGGACAATGGATTGGCAATCCATATGTTGACAGAAAAGAAGTATCCCTTGAGCCAAGAGATGTTGTCAAAGATGTTAAGTAGAAAATTGGAGGTAGATCATGAAAGTTCCCAGGCTTTTGAACTCCTTAGATTCATAAGAGCTCAAGTGCAGAAATGACAAAAGTGTTTGAAAGAATCATCAGCAGAATAAGAAGACTAGAAGATTTTATTCAGAAGAAACTTGTTGATTTGAAGGACAATCACAAGTTTAGGGGAGGATTGTTAGGAATAAATCTTCATATGACTTAATACTGCCAACAGTACTAAAGGAGTTAGTACTGCCAGCACAAAGTTAGTACTGCCAAGGAAACTTAATACTGCTAGTTGAAGAAGTTTGTACTGCTAAATGGTCAAAGCTGATGAAATGAAGATAAGAATGCATGGAGAGCATTTCGGGATATTTAGTTTTGAATTGTAACTGTTCCTAATAGATAGGCAGATATATTTGTAAAGGGCTCCTTGTATTTCTATAAAAGGAGATCCCTAGAGTAGTGATAGATAGAACTTTAAGAGATACATTTAGAGAGAATTTTGTAATAGCTTCAAGGTTTTGTAACCCCAGTACTTAAAGAGTACTCGTATTATTTATAATATTGAAGCAGTGAGTTTTGTGTTTATTGTTTGTGTGTGATCATTACTGTTTCATTCATAAATTTCTCTAGAGTATCAAAGTGTAGATTCCGCATACACTTTGGTATACATACAAAGTCTTAATCTTTGTTATTTTGGATTCTTCCAAGGTAACAAACTCTTTATATCATAAAGAATCGATCAAGGCGTGGGATCAACAAGTGGTATCAGAGCCAGGTTGTGTTGGTGATAGTTGTGTAGGTGAGGGTTGAATAGGAGATGGTTGAGGTGATGGTTGAGTAGGTGATGGTTGAGTTGGGGTAGGTTCAGGGGAAGATATGCTGTTGGAAGGTGAAGCTGAGGGTGTAGGAACAGCTAACATATTTGGAAATAAGGCAACCTCCTGTCCTGAAAAACCCTTTGTGATCCTCTTCATATTGCCTTCTTTTCATGCTCTTTTCATTCTCGTGCTCGGTTTTGTCCTTTTTAGCTTTGTTTTGGTCCTTTTCTTGAATATCCGTTTCCTGCACAATACAAATGTAAAACATACAAATACAATGTATTTTTGGTACATTTTTAGTCATTTAAGTCCGTTTTTGATGGAAAATGGTATGTGTAATTAAGCACATACCAAAATCCCCCATACTAAGATATTGTCGTGTCCTCACGCAATGTTATGAAGTAAACACTTAAGAAAACCAAGAATCTCAATCCCCCTCGACTAATAACCTCGAAAGTGCATAAGTGTTCCCAATGGGAACTAAAGAAATCAATAGCTTCGACAAGATCCTTTTTTACACACCATTTTTTATATTTACAAACACTAACTATCCTAATTTTTTTGATTATTTCCTTTCTTTCTCAACTAACTAACATTTTTGACTTCCTTTATTTTATCAACACTGGGATCATAGAATGAGAAGCGCCCATAGAATAATCTATGGATGTCCTGACCGATAAATTCATCGTCCCCGATTTTTCACTAGTCCCAAGCTATGCGTAAAAACGAAATCACCGCTGAGTATAAGTAAAGATGCTAACACTGCTTATAACTATGACTTGTCAACTTTCCGCTCCCAACAATTATTCAATTAGTGTGATTGTGCTTGATTTTAAGTTAAACTTAGATCGACAGTTTTAGAAAGTAGTATAGTTTATGCATATAACGATATTTCTGAAGAAATCTAGGGAAAAGACTATATCACCTACCAACCAACATATTCTCGATAGATCCCAGCCAAGTTTGACTTAGGTTATCAGGTTGAGACCCCACAGGAGAATGTTCGCAATGTAATAGCGGGAAAGAACTCTAATCCATTTAGGCAGAATTTTCTTAGTTTTACCGTTAAATAAACAATACTACTTAAAAGCACGCAAACCATCAAAAATTTAATGATCTCAATACTCCCTCACTAATCGTCGTGCTTACTAACTTCTTCTCTATCTGGTCTTTAGTTGCTGTGTATATGTGTTGGTCAAAGCTACTCCTACATGCCCCTTAACTACGACCCTTTGGACGATCATTTGGTGCGATTATTCCTAGAAATAATCTACCAACGGCAACCAACAACTTTTGAAGTCTTAGAGCAAGTTATTCTTAGTTTAAAATTATACTTGAGTTTAGAAAAAGAAATCTTAACCATTAAATTTTCCTTATTAGTCATTTATTGCTATACTATAATACCGTCATCATTTACATGACTACAACATCGGCCACGCCTCCGACAAGATGTAGTGACTTAGTCTGACGATGGTCCTCCGCCTTATATGAAGACTTCAACATCGGCCACGCCTCCGACAAGATGAAGTAAACTGACGGAGAATTCTTATTGATAATACTTAAGAATGCACTTTGGCATTTATTATCTCACTATGGGCTTTGTTTTGAAGACTGCAACATCGGTTGTGAGCCGGCAAGATGCAGTAAACCTTTATCAGCCCACAGTTTATATTTTTCATCATTCATTTTTCATTTATTTATTTATTTATTTATTTATTTTTATTTTGCAACATATTTTCCGTAATAGAGAAAATTTCATTTTAGAAACTCAAGTATACAGTTGAACTAAGATGAATATTTTCGTTTCCGAAAGAGCTTCTTTTTAGAAAATGTCAGTTTAAAGTTAAAGCAAAATTAAGCACGTTTATTAGTCAGGTTAAGAGCTTCTAGGAGAAAAAGCGACAAGTTACACTCATAAGCTTTTAAGATATCCAACTAATCCTTGTTTAGCATCTTACTTGTAAACAACACTATCATTTTTCGTTCTTCACGAATTTTAAAGTCCGCGAACGCTTAGTCTAAAAGTTAAGGAACAAGCTAAGAGCTCAACACGCTCGACCGAGTCAAAATTTATTCTCATTCTACCCATTAGGAAAGTCAAAACTGTGACAAAACACTTATTTTATTTTTGAAATTTTTTAATTTTTTTCATTTTTTTGGTATTTTTGCAAAATTTTAGTGGTAAAAACAGGATTACGTGACAACAATGGCTGCAGGCAAAATCAAATCAAAGATTCCCCCCCCCCCAACTAGAAACTAAACATCATCCTCGCTGTTTGTTAAAAGGGGTACCATACGTAACTCTATGGCCTAATTTAATAGTGGTGCCAAAGATGAAACGTTAGTCGATTAGATTTGGATATTGGATTCCCAAATGAAGCTGAGGATGTGAAGCTCTTGTGATCGGAGGACAAAAATCGTGAGCACGAGAGGCTTCAAAATCCAGGACATCCTGGACAAATAAACCACAAAAACACAAGCATGCGAGAAATGGAAGAGGCACACCTCCTCACGTCACACGGTTAGAAGAAAATAGAAAGAAGATAGAAGGATAAGCAAGGGTTGCCTCCACGAAGCGCTTGTTAAGGTCACTATGCTTGACCATCTCTGAATTCATGGTCCATGGGGAAAGTCTTGGAGATTCCCGGGACTACCAAAATATGGTACGACCCATCCAAAGTAGTGCTTTCCAAGCGGCGACCATTCACTTTGAAATTTGGCCCTGAGTTTTGGGATAACTCGCCAGTGCCATAATGGACAGACTTTGGGTTACAGTGAATATCTACTCTAGCGGTCTTACAATGCCCAAGAAAATCTTCAATCTAGAGTTTAAAAGGAGGAGGACTCGATCACCGAACGTGAAAAAAACAAAGGGGAAAAAAAAAAAAAAATAAAAAAAAAAAATGCGCAGTTTTTGATCTTGGAGTCTGGATTCTCTTTGTTTTCCTCTATATAGATCAATAGAAAGTTTTTTAAAGGCATATCACGAAGTTCATTTAGCTCAATGAGTTGAACTTCTGGTGATCAACTCCGCGGTCACTAGGGTCAAAGTTTGCATGCTTTTTATAAGCCCAATAGCTTTGTGCTCAAGCTCGATCGGTAGATGACATGCCTTTTCGTACACAAGCTTGTATGGAGTACACTCGATGGGTGTTTTGTAAGCTTGCGGAAGGCCAAAGTGCGTCATCTAATTTATCTGACCAAGAGGCACAGTTTTTCGCCGTATGGTTCTTTTAAGAATACTTTTCAAGGTCCAACGATTTGGAAACCCAACTTGCCCACTTTGTTTGTGGTGATAACGCTTGGAGAGACGATTAGATGACTCTGTATTTAAGCATGACCTTTGCAAACTGGTCATTGAAAAATGGGTCCGCGATCTCATATGATTGCACGTGGTGGCAACGAATCTGCAAGAGAGATTTAAGAAATTTGCAAACAACTCGGTTCCATTGGTGGGGAGAGCTTGCTTCAAAACCCAATTCCCACAAGTAATCGACGGGCCACTAGTAAACGGTATTTGTCCCTCTTGAAGACGGGAACGACCCAATGAAGTCATGCCCAAACTTCAAAGATTCACAACTTGGATAGAATTTCCGAGGCATTTCATCACGTTTGTGAAATTTTTCTTGACGCTTGGCTGATCAACCGTTTAAACCACACCGTCGTGGGCATCTTTGTAAATCGTGGGCCAAGAAGAAACCGTCATCAAAAGACCCCCCCCCCCCCCCCCCCCCCCCCCCCCCCCCCCCCCCCCCCCCCCCCCCCCCCCCCCCCCCCCCCCACCCCCCCCCCCCCCCCCCCCCTCCCTCACCCCCCCCCCCCCCCCACCCCCCCACCCCCCCCCACCCCCCCCCCCCCCCCCCCCCCCCCCCCCCCCCCCCCCCCCCCCCCCCCCCCCCCCCCCCCCCCCCCCCCCCCCCCCCCCCCCCCCCCCCCCCCCCCCCCCCCCCCCCCACCCCCCCCCCCCCCCCCCCCCCCCCCCCCCCCCCCCCCCCCCCCCCCCCCCCCCCCCCCCCCCCCCCGCCACCCCCCCCCCCCCCACCCCCCCCCCCACCCCCCCCCCCCCCACCCCCCCCCCCCCCCCCCCCCCCCCCACCCCCCCCCCCCCCCCCCCACCCACCCCCCCCACCCCCCCCCCCTCCCCCACCCCCCCCTCCCCCCCCCCCCCCCAACCCCCCCCACCCCCCCCCCCCCCCCCCCCCCCACCCCCCCCCCCCTCCCCCCCCCCCCCCCCCCCCCCCCCCCCCCCCCCCCCCCCCCCCCCCCCCCCCCCCCCCCCCCCCCCCCCACCCCCTCCACCCCCCCCCCCACCCCCCCCCCCCCCCCCCCCCCCCCCCCCCCCCCCCCCCCCCCCCCCCCCCCCCCCCCCCCCCCCCCCCCCCCCCCCCCCCCCCCCCCCACCCCCTCCCCCACCCCCCCCCCCCCCACCCCCCCCCCCCCCCCCCCCCCCCCCCCCACCCCACCCCCCCCCCCCCCCCACCCACCCCCCCCCCCCCCCCCCCCCCCCCCCCCCCCCCCCCCCCCCCCCCCCCCCCCCCCCCCCCCCCCCCCCACCCCCCCCCCCCTCCCCCCCCCCCCCCCCCCCCCCCCCCCCCCCCCCCCACCCCACACCCCCCCCCCCCCCCCCCTCCCCCCCCCACCTCCCCCCCCCCCCCCCCCCCCTCCCCCCCCACCCCCCCCCCCCCCCCCCCCCCCCTAAACGTCAAAGATTTCACAAACTTGGATGGAATTTTGAGGCATCTCATCACGTTGTGAAATTTTTCCTTGACGCTGGCACGAGTCGCAGTTTTTAACCAACTCGTGGGCATCTTTGTAAATCGTGGGCCAGAAGAAACCGGCATCAAAGACCTTTTTGGCGGTGAGATTTGCACCATGATGTCCCCCCGTGGGTCCATTATGGCAAGCTTCGAGGATGTCGAGAGCTTCCTTGCCGTGCACACACCGCCGGATCACTTGATCCGCACATATCTTAAACAAGAAGGGGTCGTCCCAAAAGTAGTGTTTGACGTCTTTGAAAAACTTTCTTTTCTGCTGAGACGACATCCCTTTGATCACAAAATTCCCCGCATGGTAGTTTGCAAAATCGGCAAACCATGGGGCATTATCATCACCACGAAAGGTAACCATCCCAAGTGTCTCGAGAGGAAATGTTTCCGTAATTTCCTTTTTCTCGAGCTCACTTTGATGGGGATTTTCAAGTCTAGAAAGGTGGTCGGCGGCGAGATTTTCTGCTCCTTTTTTATCACGGATAACGACATCAAATTCTTGGAGCAGCAAAATCCACCGGAGCAATCTTGGCTTAGCATCCTGCTTAGCGAGCAGATACTTGAGAGCCGAATGGTCCGTATACACTATGCTTTTGGACAAGACAAGATATGGCCGGAATTTCTCGAAAGCATACACTACGGCAAGTAATTCTTTTTCCGTTGTAGTGTAATGTGCTTGAGCCTCGGTCATGGTTTTGCTTGCATAGTGTATCGGCTGGAAGTGCTTGGTCTTACGTTGCCCTAGGACTGCCCCAACAGCAAAATCACTTGCATCACACATGATTTCAAAGGGCAAGTCCCAATCGGGGGCAACTAGAATTGGAGCCTGGGTCAACTTCAACTTAAGGGTCTCAAATGCTTCGATGCATTCCTTCGAGAAGATAAACGGAGTTTCTTTTTCAAGGAGGTGGGTCATAGGCCGGGCGATTTTGGAAAAATCCTGAATAAATCGTCGGTAGAATCCGGCGTGACCGAGAAAACTGCGAATACCCTTCACGGTAGTGGGATGAGGCAATTTTGCAATGACATCAACTTTCGCCTTATCAACCTCAATCCCGGTCTTAGAAATCTTATGGCCAAGGACTATGCCTTCCTTAACCATAAAGTGGCACTTTTCCCAATTTAGCACAAGATTGGTGTCTTCACACCTTTGGAGCATTTTGTCTAAATGGGAAAGGCAAGAGGAGAAAGAATCACCGAAAACCGAGAAATCATCCATGAAGACTTTCATGGTTTTCTCAATCATATCGTGAAAGATTGCAACCATACACCTTTGGAACGTGCCCGGTGCATTGCATAACCCAAAAGGCATGCGACGATAGGCAAATGTCCCGTAAGGGCAGGTGAAGGTAGTCTTTTCTTGATCAAATGGGTCAATCGGGATCTGAAAGTAGCTGGAGAATCCGTCCAAAAAGCAATAGTACTCATTTCCGGCTAATCTGTCAACCATCTGATCCATAAATGGCAACGGGAAATTTTCTTTACGAGTTGCATCATTGAGTTTACGTTAGTCGATGCAAACTCGCCATCCCGTAACCAACCTAGTGGGTATTAACTCATTTTCTTCATTTTTCACCACGGTTGTGCCTCCCCTTTTAGGGACACAATTAACCGGGCTTACCCAGGGACTGTCAGAGATAGGGTAAATTAACCCGGCATCAAGATGTTTGATAACTTCTTGCTTAATAACCTCATGGATTTTGGGGTAAACCCTTCTCTGATGTTGAACTACGGGTTTGGCATTTTCCTCCATCAAAATCTTATGGGTGCAAAATTGTGGATCTATCCCCTTAATATCAGAAATCTTCCAAGCTATGGCATGTTTGTGTGACTTAAGAACCTTGATCGGGGTGGTTTTATCCTCATCTTTTAAGTTTTTAGTGATTATGACGGGTAATTTGTCATCACCCTCCAAAAATGATTTGAGTTCTAGGTCGGGAGGATCTTCACATGAAGATTTAATCTTTTCAGGCACATTAATTTCATAAACTGGTGACGGAGGGAGATTTGGGTCACTATTGATCACACTTAACAATTCCTCACGGTAAACAGTATCTCCCTCAGAATCATAGATGCCGTCAACACCCGGTTGTATTGAATCATCGTGTTCAAGAAATGCATCGATCTCTTCCATTAGAAAAGCACTTCCTCCGAAGGGAGTGAAAGATGGAGAGCGAGAATCGATCATAAGGTCCGAAGTAGAAGTGGAAGTGGGATTGCCACTTTCAGAAATTCAAGTACAAATCTGAACATATTCTTCACAAGAATGTCAATAACATCGACTCGGTTAACCGATTCAATGATATTGTAGGAGAAAGTCTTAGTATCACCAACTTTGAAGGTCACGGATTGGTCATCGTGCCTAAGGGTCATTTGTTCACCGTGAACATCGATCAAGGCACGTGCCGTCCTCAAGAAAGGTCTTCCTAAGATTAGGGGAACCCGAGGATCGGCAACGTAATCAACGACCACAAAATCGGCAGGAAAGAAGAACGTTCCAACTTTTACGAAAACATCCTCGGCGATGCCGGTTGTGGAGTAGAAATCGTTTCGGTCCGGCAAGTTACAAAGTATCATTCGGTATTTGGTTAAAGCTGGGAGACAATAGTTCTTTCCAAATGGAGAGGAGGCATAGTTATGCTTTCACCGAGATCCCAAGGCATAAGCATTTCATTCATCTCCGGAAAATCCACGGTATAAAAATCTGCCGAGGTCTCTAAGTTTCCTCCGGGAAACTTTTTTAGATAACCGCCGATCAATACTCGTTTACCGGTGTCTTGTCAACTCAATCACTTATCCTTGTCATTGAGGAGCACTTTCTAAGCATTGGTGCAAATTTGGGCATGTGTAGGAGAGCGTCAGCGAAACTTAGCTCGAAATGTAGATTCCGAAAAATCTCCATAAATTTTAAAGCTAGAAATTTCCTTACACGCAGCTTTTTCTTGTTGCCCTTGAAGGATAAGGCAAGGATGGTTTTATCTTCGAAGAACAACGGCCTCACTCAATTGGGTCATTATTTGACACTAGAGGTTGGATTTTTCGGTGCTTGGTTGCACCGTAAAATCCTTTGTCACCTCGGGTCATTTCCTTCTCTTTAGGAGGAAAGAAATTTGAGGTCCATTAAAGGAATACCCCCGCTTTCGGGCAGTGATTGTTTTCACATCACCTTCGGGTAGCAATGTGTAGCTTGGAAGAGAACCCGAACCCGAAGTAGAAGCTGTATTACTATTTACAATTTGGTGACCGGTCCGTTATATTTTTGCCATTTGAATTTTGCATATTTGCATAAACCGCGTCCTTATATTAAGCTTGACGTAGTTATCTAAATCGGTGCTTTAGACACACCTGGTGCGGTGGAAAAACTAGACTTGGTAAGCTGGAGCTTAAAATTCAGGTTGATTAATCTGGGTTTGGTAAACTTGTCCTTGATTGAATATTACCCCGATTTTGCTTAAAATTGTTCCCCCGATTTGTTGAAATTGATCCCCCGATTGGTTTGTTTGATGGTTTTCATCGGGTGGAGGAAAACCGGGAGGTCGAATTTGGCTAGCAACCATCTGAGGTCGGTAACTTAACTGCCATTCCTGGTTGTAGTTAACTGTGGCGGTCTTGTGAACAGAGATTTTTTTAGGTATATTAAATACGATATCTGGATATTGTCACACGATAAATGTTGCCATTTGGGCTGGACAATTTTGGGGTAAGAATGACCACCCCCCCCCACCGTAAGTTACACAACTTTGCTCGACATGCTTTTTACAAGAGCGGAGCTTGATTTGGTTTTTCTTATCGAGAATCAATGCTCTAACCATATCTTTCTAGCTCAAACATGCAACATCGTATGAAACTGCTGGGGTATAAGGAGCTCAATACTCACTTTTTGAAACAATGGCCTTGGCATCGTGATTGAAGAACATTGGACTGTCTCTCAGATGATTTTTAGGCATTCTTCGAGTCATTTTATCAGAAAGTTACCACCCGCAGCGAGTTCAATGAATCTAGTCATTACCTAATTTAGGAATTAAAAATGTATCGGTTGCTAACAATTCAGAAAACCCAGATGTTGGCATCCCTAAGAAGATCATTAAATCGGTCCGCATGCCTCGTAAAACGTTACATCAAATTTTTTGTTGAAAATCTCGTGATTTCCTTTCGAAGATTTGTTGTTTTAAGGGAGGAAGAATTGTTAATGAAATCGAAACAAGATCACCCATGTTAAAGAATCGATTGGGGGGTTTCTTTTTCAAGCCAAATCCGGCTCACCCTCGAGGGAAAATGGGAAAAGCATAAGCTTAACCGTCCGTACTCGGGACAAGTTCGGGAACTTCATCGTAAAGTATCTTGGTTAAATATCGATGTGAGCATGTGGGTCCTTCTTATCATTCCAAAACATTGCTTGTTTTGAACAAGATTAATAGAACAGCTTGATCTCAAGTTTTTCGCAAGTAATTTCGGGAACAACGATCGCATCCTCGTAACCCTCGGTGGGTGCTTCGAGCAATTGCGCCATAGTACGATTATCATCCATCGTAACTATGGGAGGATTGTTATTTGGCTTCTCAAGATTTGGTGATTCAACAGAAGTTTGTCGGACTTGTTGTTGTCGACGTTTACGGGCTTGAGAACGAGTGCGCATGCACAAAATAGAAATATAAAAAGAAAATTTACACTAATTTTTTGGTTTTTCAATGATTTATTCACAATGTATTTTAACGGACAATGAGATAAGACAACTTCAACCAAATAATCTACTTACTTCACGGTAGCTCTCAAAAAGATAAACGCACAGGTGAGCGGAGGAGTAGGAATAGCGCGAAGCTTATTTCTCCTTTCGGGTCCATAGTTCTTGAACAACCCTCCTTATACCTACTTTTTTAGTTTGTTTATACTTTTCAAGGTGATCGTACGAAGTCGTAAGAGACAACAAACGACAAAGTTTTTAAATCTTTTGTTCGAGTTGGGAACCAACAAGTTCACCGGAAGTTATTGTGATAATACCTCAATTGAGAATATTATATTTTGGTATTTTTACCAATTTGTGAATTTTTTTTTTAGGACAATGTTTTTATATTTTTGGTTTTTCTTGATTTTAATATGAACATTATACATTAAAAGAAAATGAAAAATATTTTTGTACTTTTATGTTTTATAAAAGAAAAATTCACACTTTTAAACACAAATGTCAATTACGTAGCGATAATCCTCCAAATAAACTGACTTCAAATAAGAACTCGCTCTTCTCCACCCCTTTTTATAAACCAATAAATAAAAGTACAACAACAAAGATCAGAATCCTCGAGACAATTTTACCGAAGCTTTATATGGGTATCATCCGGTCGTATGTCCAACGAGGCTTGAATGGAAAATCGAATGACGAATTGATAATTGATGTTTGAATACGACAAGGATATGATTGGGCACTAAACCTAATGGCAAATGCACTCCAAAGATAGAGCAAGAATATTATCTAGAACGACAGCATAAAAAGTCTAGAAAATAGTACAAACACTTCAACACTTTTAAACTAAGACATAAATAACCTCAAATAAACTTAAGGCACAAACAAAATGAAGCTAACTATCCTCCAAATAATCAAATTTCAGCAATCAATTAAGCAAAAGCAAACCAGGAGAAACTCAGCATTACTAACAACAGAACTAACAGTACTCTAACAACCCAGTACTAACTTGGAGTTAGTAACTGCTAGCTATAAGTTAGTAACGTGCCTTTTAAAGAAGTATAGTACTTTTAGTTTTTTCAATGAAGCAAGAAATAAAAATAATCGAAAACAGATATTTAACTACCCTATAAGCATTCAGGCATAAGATAAGCAACTGGAATAAACAGAATGGCAAATAAGCGAAAAAAAGCTACAAAACATACACTATGAAAATACATTGAAAAGGTAAATAAGCTTACATAACATAAGCTTACTCTTAAATACAGTAATGAGGAAAAATGGTTTAATCTTCTCTAAAAAAGCTAAGAAATCTTAAATAAGTCGAAATAATAACTTATAATCTAAAATGAACCACCATACTAACAGTTAACTAACAGTAATTAACTTGAAGTTATACTCGGCTAGCATAAAGTTAGTACAAGGCAATCTTAAAAAGTTCCAAAAGAGAAACTACAGTACTAACTATGGTTAGTACACTAGGTGAAAATACTCCTGAAAAGTTTTCAAAATCATTTTCTTTTCATACCGATTACAAACAGATTATCCAATAACAAAAGAGTAAGATACTTATAAGCAGACTTTAAATTAATAATAAGCCACTTAGATAAAGCTAACATTTCTAAGAAGAAAGGAAGCAACAAAATGTCATGTAATTCAAAGACTAACATTTTATTAAAGAAACTAACAGTATTAACTAAGAAAGTTGCACAATTCCTTTTAACTAACAACTAAGTAGAGGATTAAGCACTAACATTCTGAAAAGCACAAATAAGTAATACATTAGTACAATAAGCACTAATAAGCAGTTCCTACAGTAAATAAAAAAACAAGAACAAGAGATACTTACAACACCCTTGCTCCAATAACAGGTCAAACATGAATCTACAAGCTCTAGCTTGTGTTAAACAACTAGTAGTTCCATAAGCCATCCAGAACTGGCTATCATCCATAAAATAAGCTGTGATTATTTGAGAGTGATTTTTCTCTTAACTTACTCAACTTTTTAAATTTATAATTAATTAAAGCACTTATAAACAAGCTGTATTGAGAGCTTTTTGAACAACAGCAAACTAAACAATTAAGACACTTAACACTTGGAATTGTAAATCGACGTTAAAAAACTCAAATTTGCATTAAAACTTCAAAGTGTTTACAAATCTAAAAAGTAAAAACTGTAAATGAATTAAAACTGAAAACTAAACTAAGAAATTCCTAAAGTAACTAGTTGCTCAAAGGCCTTACAAAAAGGCTCTATTATAGACGAAGTCTTCTTCTTTGGGTCTTCCAAATGTGCTGCTTTGTGAGAGCAAAAACCAAGTTCTTGTTTGTGAGGTGATTCTACAACAAATCCTACCTTCAATTTCTTTTTTGCTCTTTTGGAGTCAATCATACCATTAGAAAATAACTTGGGAATGGTAAGGTATTGCCAACATGCACTTATACAGCTGGGGGTGAGGTGAATGGTAGAGAGGTTAAATGATTTTATCTATGTTGTTGAGTGTTTTGCATGGAGAAGGTATGGGACGACATCCTACTCTTCACATTTGGTTTTTGTTGGGCCGGGAAAAGATGAAGTTTGGGTAGGTTAACAGCGTTGCCCCTCATCTCTTTATAACTTTGTTGTAAACTTTCGCAACTTTTTTAGGGTTTTGGCAGAACTGCCCCTAAAGTTATACTTCACCACCGCAAATTTTCGATTTCACCCATTGTCTTTTTTGTACCCAACTTGAGTTTGGCATTTTTAGTCCTCCAAGTTGTATGTTTCTTCATGTGGCTGACTTTTTGACTTGACTGACTTTGGCTCGGATTGACTTTGTCTTTTTCATCCCGTGCTTGGTTTGTCGTTTTTTGCTTTCTTTTTGAATATCCGTTCCGCCATCAAATTGCAAACATACAAATACAATGTATTCTTTGTAAGATTTTAGTATTCCTTTAGAAGGTCCGTTTTAATGAAAAGTGGTATGATGTAATTAAACACATACCAGAAACCAACCATCTAATTTAGCAAGTCAAATGAAACCACCGGGTTTCAATCAACCGAATGTTCAAAACAATCAAAACCGTTACCAAGGAACCAATTCCAATTTCAATCAAAACCGTGGAACCAACTTTAATCAAAACCGTCAAAACAATCAAAATCAAGTTTTTTAACCACCAACCAATCAACCACCGGTTTACCAAGTTCCAACATATCAAGCTCCTACGCCTCAAATTCAAGGTGTTTTGAAAACTACGTCAAGGCAAACGATGCGGTGTTGAAGAATGTTCAAAATCAGGGTCAAAATTTGCAAAATCAAATAGCTATGTTCCGAAGTTCGTAGACAAGTCTTGTGATAATTTCCAAAAATTCCCCTCTACTTCGAATTCAAGAACCTCCAAAGTCAAACCGTAACAAACCTCGTCAGCAAAATTAATGCTATTACCTCAAACGTAAGACTTTGGAAAGAAACCTTCGAAGCCTCTGTTCCTCCACCCCGATGTTTTAAAACCTCAAAAAGAACCCGAACAAAACCCAGAGACGTCAACGGAAAAAGTGAAAAATCTAAATTTGGAAAATACCGCACATGTCCCATCTCCGGAGGAAGAAGAATCCATTTTTATGGAAATTCCAAAACCAAAAGCAAAGAAAACCGTTAATTTTGATCCTAATTCTCCAAATCCTAATTCATATCCACCTAAACTTCCATACCCCAAGAGGATGAAAGTGAGAGAGAACGATAAACCAAGTGCTCAACATAGCCGGTTTTTGAAGATGTTCAAACAACTCCATTTAGAGATTGGATTGAAAGATGCTCTTGTCGAAATGCCGAAGTTCAACAAATTGGTTAAGCTGTTGCTAAGGAAACAAAGAGAAACTCCGAGAAATAGCCATTACGACCTTAATTAAAAATGCTGAATGTTCTCTATCATCATTAAACAAATCCCGAGGAAGCTCGAAGATCCGGGAAAAATTTCTTATCCTATGTGCTTTTACAAACTCAATAGGACTAGTGCTTTAGCCAAGATCAGGAGCTAGCAATTAACCTTTTGACCTCATTCTATCTACAAGAAACTTGGCGTGAAAGCACTGACTCTACTCTATGACACTCCGAGCTTGCCTAATCGTTTCGATTACTCACCCGATGGGCATAGCCGAGGATGTTGTAGTCGGCCGATTTCGTAGTTGTTGATTATGTTCCCGATGAACAAATTCCTTTGATTCTCGGAAGACCATTTTTACGAACCGCTCGAGCTTTAATTGATGTTTACGACGAAAAGTTGATCCTTCGTGATGGAAATGAAAGTTTAACGTTGAACATGCAAAGTGAGAAATCGAAACTTAATGGTATTCAAAAAGTTGAATCAATCAACATGATTGATATTTTTAACGTTCCGAATTACATTGGTTTTAAGGATTTATTTGCTCAGATGTATAGTGGCAGTCCCACTATTCAATCCAATGATTCTTTTCCTAGTTCTTCTCCGATGAAGACTAGAGATTCTGCTTTCGAGGAATTCACCGATGAATTCACTCTTCCTAACTCATTACCACCGGGTGATGATGTTTCAATTCTTAAGAAGGAATTTCATGAAGTAAATTTTCAAGTTTACTCAAATCCTCTTTTCGAATTCGATGAAAGTTTCAAATCTAGCAACGTGAATCCGCTCTTTGAAGAAAAGGATAAGGATGTCGAGATTAAGTCTTCTTCTTCCTTCACACTTACTTCACCGGAAGAAAGTGATTCGATTCCACCGGGAATTGATCTTACCCACCCTTGAAGTTTCAAGTAGCAATCCTACTTCCCCTACTTTCACCGGAGAGAAGGTTTGTTCATGGAAGACGCTAATGTTTTTCTCGTTGATCCGATTTATATGGAGAATGATGACTCGTATTGCGATAAGGAAAAAGATCATTTGTCTTTTATCAACGTTCTTACATAAAAAACCAAAACCTCATCCTCAAGAAGTTGAAGAAATCAAGGAAAAAGAAGATAAAGTTTCAAGTCAAATACCAATTGCTACCATTGTTATGCCAATAAGAATCACTTTTGATAATCTAATTGATTTTAATGATCATTTTTTCAAACCAAAGGATTTAAAAAAGGACTTAACCGTTGCATTTGATTCCACCAAATCAAGTATTTTACTACCTCCTTTGTTAGATTCCGACTCGCCTTTCACTGTGGAGTTGTCGGCTAGTTTTACCTTGAATTCTCTCGGAAACGAGGAAAAAGTATTCAAACCATGTATACTAGTTTATCATGACATTCATGATAAAAATCTTGTAACATTGGAGAAGAATTTCAGAGAGAACATTTCCTCCGGGACTCTCTTATTTCTCAATAAACCGTCATCTCCTCGTCCTCCACCGGAACCACCGGATGTTGAGAAATGTCTTGAACCCGAAGCGGGTATTTTGATAACCAAAGTAGATTGAAATAAGAACAAGAACTGAATTTAGCTTAAATGTATAAAACTTTGAAAAGAGACAGATGTAATGAAACTTAAAAAAGCTGAAATTTGCATTAACTTGAAAACATATTACAAAGCTTAAAAGACTTCAAGTAAATAAAGCTGTAAAGACTTAAAATTCTATCCCCCCCAACCTAACTCTAAACATGGGTATTTAATACTATAACAGCTAGTGGTTTTCTGTGCTTCTTGTGTGCTTGTTCACTGAGAGCATCCAGCTGTTGTGTTTGTTTTGTGAGAGAAATCCCAAAGTCATCCCAGCCCTTGAAGTTATCTTGTGCTTCTTTGCATTCATCTCAACCATCGAATTTGTTTTCAACCAATGAAAAACATAGGATTGCCAAGGTGGCATGGCACCATGTGACTAGAGAGGTTAGTGGAGGTGAGGGTTTGGTTTTACTTTGTTTAAAGGAGTTGCACAGGGTAAAAAAGGGATGGTGAATAACATGATGAATGGAACTTGGTTCTTTGGGCGGAGAAAACGAGTTTTGATCGAGGTTGGGGATGACTAGGGGAAAATGTTTGGTTAGTTGGAAACTTTAGCCCCTCCACTCCTTATAACTACAAATTGCAAGATGCCCCTTGTGGGTCTAGTTTATGTGAAATCTGGCAAATTAGCCCCTCAAGTCATATATGTCTATTACATTTGTGGTCCTTGTGTGATATAACTTTAGGGGTTTGGCAGAAAAGGCCCCTAAAGTTATATTTTAGGTAGATTGCAATTTCACCCCTTGTATTTTTCATTCCCTTATTACAACTTTAGGATTTGACAATTTTGGTCCCTTAAGTTTGTATTCTTTTGATTCAGCTTCTCGAAGTTGACTTTGACTTTGTCGGGGTTGACTTCTCTGTTGACTTTTTGACTTGACTGGTTTCTTCACAGCCCTTATTCATTCATCGAGCTCGGTTTGTCATTTTAGCTTTGTTTTTGTCATTTTCTTGAATATCCGTTTCCTACACCAATACAAAATGCAAAACATACAAATACAATGTATTTTTGGTACTTTTTTAGTCATTTAAGTCCGTTTTTAATGGAAAAAGGTATGTGTAATTAAGCACATACCAATAATCCCATGTAAACAGAACTGTGACGGGTTTTGTTAACATAGCAATTATCATATCAATCCTCACATTACAAGTCCCGCCCATACAAGACTTGTAATACTTAGATTAATACATAATTCCATGTAAACAAAATTATGACGGCCTTCGCGTACTACGCTATTGTATAAAGCTATAAAGAAAAAAATATTCTTAGAGACCATTGTTTAACTTACAATGCCTGAGGACGAAATGAGACAATTGTGCAACTCACAATGTCTGAGGAGTAAGATGAGGCCATTGTGCAACTCACAATGTCTTAAGAAATGCTCTGGTATTTATATAAATAACTCTTTAAAAAAATAAACGTGCATATAAACGCAAAAGGATACAAGCATATTATATATATATATAAATATATATTTATATATATATTATATATATAAATAATTAATAAGTATACCGTAGAGCACTTAAGGTAACAAGTAACCTAAGCACGTAAGCAAGTAAGCAAGTAAGCAGGTAGTGTGTATGCACTTTGAAAATGTTTGCCGTGATGCAATATTTGCGAAAACGGCTATAGTCTAGGGTAAAATATGCAACCTAGTTCTCTATAGCCAGAGCTCTGATACCAATTTGCAACACCCCCAAAAATGTGTCGCAGCGGAAATGTGTCCGGGGGGGCGTTTATATCAAAAACACTACGCTAGATACAATTGTTATGTTATCTTCTAGCTGACAATTATAAAATATAAAATAATATTTTATAAATTTATATTTCGTTTCCTCGACGAGTCGTGTCTAAAATAGTTATCTCATTGTAAAAGTACAATTTTCGTTCGTTTATCCGGTTATTGTATAATACAAATTATTATATCTTTAAAATATAACTTAGTCCCTTTTATCGGTTTCTAAAATAATAGAGGCTTTAGTAAAACATTACTAAATATAAAAATTTATAATAAATTTCGTCATGACCTCCCGATATATAAAACCGTTTCCCCATATTTATAAAAACCTAATGTTATCTTTTATTCCACTTTTCACCAACCCAACATGCGTTTGTAAAAAAATCTACGTTGTTTTTAAATATATTTTTATATATATTTATAACAAAACAAATTAAAAAAACCAAATTTATTTAACCATTAACCACCATTTTTAGTTTTCCCGCTTATCATTTATAAAGTCTCGTGCTATATTATTAGTCAAGTGATATAAACAAACGAACCCTCGTTGTTATCGCTAACCCAAACGCCCAAATTATTGTATCAATTCTGCTATCCAAACTCACCTAAATCGACAAACTGCTAACACCACACACCCCTTTTGGTGCAACAAACGAACATGCCCAACCAAACACACCCATTGGTGTATAATCTGCCAACCAAACACACCCCTTGGTGTATAATCTGCCAACCAAACGTACCCTTTACGGTGTCTGCCAAACCAAACGCACCCCTTGGTGTATAATCTGCCAACTCAAATGGCACCCTTTTGTGGTGTCTTGCCAAAACAAAACCAAACGCACCCCCATGGCTGTTAAACAACCATCCAAACACACCCGCTGTTGTTATAACCTAAACCAAACACACCCTTTCGCTTTGTCATTAAACCAAACGCATCCTAATCGGTGTTAACGAAAACCAAACGAACACCCCTAGCTGTGTTAATAACAACCACACCCTTGTGGTGTTGAACCCAGGTAACCACGAAGCACCGATTGGTAATACTACATAACCCAACGTAACACCCCCTATTCCTGCTGTAACAGCCAAAACGCACCCTTCGGTGTGTGTGACAGCCAAACCAAACACCCTCCTGCTGCCATTATCAAACCAACCTCACCCCTGTGCATACATGACCACAGAATGTCCAAACGGAATACAAACGCAACCTTGTCGTGTTGAAAACCAAACCCACACGCGCCCTCTTGGTGCTTACCCCAAACCAGACGCACCCTTGGTGCAATATTTAAAACCAACCGCACCTTATTTGGGTTATGAATGTAACACCCCCAAAAATATAACAACGCAGCGGAATACCACTTGGGGTGCTACTTCATAATACACAGCGCTAGATACAAGAGAACGACCTCTAAATGTGTCGTTTGTAAAACAATCTCGATGATTTCCTGAAATCAAAATAATGAGTTGTCCCCATAAATGCATCGACCATGAAAACTTGATGTAAAAGACCCAATGCACATCAAAAATCCAAGCCTCTATTAACCTGATAAAAACATGCTTAAAATGTCAACATTAAGGAGGTGAGTTCATAGGATTATTTCTGTAAATATAATTGTTAGTATCCAATAAATTTATCTGCCCACTGAATCTATTACAGGTCATAATAAAACGTTTTGTGACTACTGACTCCCTAGCAGTACATAAAATAATTTAATGCTACATTTAAATCCATAAACGTCTTTCCAAAATGTACTATGATTTTTAGAAATCAATTAGCTGTAAAATATGCAAGACCATATTTCTAATCCCCAAATAGTCCAAAAATGTACGTAACAAAGTTGGATTCACAAAAAATACCCAAGTATGTATGCCACTTTATTCAAGTGTGTAAATAAAAACCATGATTTCACATTACTTCAATTCATGAACTGTGTACGTAGACTTGTAAGTATGCCAACTTATTCAAGGCACAGTAAGAGTGTACCCATCGTAGGTGTTCCCTCCAAGAACACCCAGGCATTAATGAAAAATAATATGTACCCATCATGGGTGTTCCCTCCAAGAACACCCGGGCAGTAGTAAAAATAATTTGTTCCCATCATGGGTGTTCCCTCCAGGAACACCCGGGCAGTAATGATTGTTGGCCCCGCAGGCGCCAATCCCAATCTTACTCCGACAAATTGGTATAAACGTTTAGTTCCCCCCCAGTGATAGCTATCACACCCTAACGGGATTGTCAGTAGTCCCAAATAGATCTAATTCGTATTAACATCGCGCTCACCCTCTAAGTGATTTACAGTTCATGCAACCTAAGCTAATCCATAATCATAAAAGTATAGTATGCCTTTACGTTCAAAAACTAAACCAAGTATTGTATCTCCTCGCGAGATATATAAATAAGTATTTAAACCAAACAGGTAAACAACCATGTAAATGCATTTGTAAACAAGCATGTTCTCACCCCAAAAATATATGTAAAAACCAGTAAAACATGGGGCTATAAACTCACCTTGATGTTGCAGAACGATACAGATAGCATCTAATATGCACAATACGAACGGAAGACGAAGCGGCTCGATCAAGAAGTCGCAGCTACTCTTAACGGCTAAGTCCCACTAGCCTAGGATAATGAATTGGGTTCCCTATGGGATATCACACTCAAACTCACGTTGAATAAAGATTCAGATTTAATGTTGTAATGGTTTGGTGGTTGGTTAAATAAATAAATTGAAAATATACGCAAAGTGTGTAATATATTCTTTATATATTACTTATGAAAAATAAACCCTTATATAATTCATACCGTGAATTATATAACAAAGACAGCAATCCAAAGATTACTAAAAAGTATATAATACCTTGTAGGTATTATATAATAAGTGTGAGTAAAATAATTAAATAGTCCAAGTATCTGACTCGTATTCCTGAAATCATTACTTAAATTTAATAAAAAGTTCTTGTATAAACGTATTCGTAGGACGTTATAATGATTACCAATTAAATTAACCGATGGTTGTAAAGCCTTTTACACCAATTATTAGGTTATCTTCTAGCTGACAATTATAAAATATAATATAATATTTTATAAACTCATATTTCGTTTCCTCAACGGGTCGCGTCTAAAATAATTGTCTCAATGTAAAAAGTATATGTTTTTCGTTCATAAGTGGTGCGGGTATTGATAATACAAGTCAATGTAATCCTTTAAAAATATCCTTTGTCCATTTTAACCGTTTATAACTCATATGAGTTTTAGTAAAACGATACTAAATATTGAAATATTATATATATTATCGCCATGACCTTTCGTTTAATAAAAACGAATCCCAATTCGAACGACATTGTTGCAAATCCACTATCCCATTTTAATTTAATAGAAAACATTCTACAATTCAAGGGTTTTAATTTAAATATCGTTAATAAACATTAATTCCATATTATAACTTCGTATACGACACATAGTTTTTTATATCCTTAACCAGTCCAAATGATAATGTATCTAAGATAATTAGTCACATTTATTTAACCAATTAACCACCGGGCCGATTTTAAAATATTTATAACAAATCTTGATCTCAGCTATTTTATTATTTAAGGTTATATATACCCAAACTAACCCTTCGTTGATCATGCAACTATCCTTTGTTTGCCTTCTCTAAATCCAAACGCACCCAATCATGTTTAACACGACCAATTCGCACCCCATTTGTGCACAGCTATCCCAAAAACAGTCCCTTCGACTGTTAACCCACAACCAAACGCCCCTTGTGGGCTGTCGAGCACAACCAAACGCACCCTAACAGATTTGCTACTAAACCAAACGGACCCTAGTGCGAGATAGAGAAACCAAACGCACCCCTTGGTGCCACATAACAACCAAACCGCACTAATGCTTTAGTATCCCTTTCTGCGTCGGAAACGCGTTGTTTTCCGTTTCTAAAACTTTGCGAGGCTGTTTTAGCCCTTTTCTGCTCGTTTTCGGGTCTCGGGTAAAACTGAAAAGTTGTCAGGAATATCGTTCCACATCAATTTGCTTTAGAGTCCGAGTCGTGAAAACATGATTTAGATGGTCGTTCTTATAAGTCAAGCCAGACCCTAAAAGTCAAAGGGTAAAATCGTCATTCGAAATTTCGAAAATTCTCGGATGTTACAGTACCTACCCCTTAAAGAAATCTCGTCCCGAGATTTAATTTGTGTTAACCGATTGTGTGACCAAGAAAAGACTGAAGATCTAATAGACCAATTCTACACAAGACGCTGATGATTTTATTCAGCAAAATTTAGTTTTTCGACACTTCTTAATATCCGTAAATTTTTGAGCTAAGGTTTTGACCAGTGTAATTAATCCATAGCTAACGTTAGCACTTTTAAGTATAGGAGTTATTCCTGACTATAATGATCGTAGGCCTTGTAGAATGTAAAGCATTGCATGTTTGTTCACCCCAAAAACTTTGTAAAAACAAAAAACATTAGAAATGTGAGTCTATGAACTCACCTTGAGTGAGCCAATACCAAGAGTATCACAAAAAGGCGCCACACAAAACGATCAGATGCAACCAATTTAACTAAGGTCTTAAGTACCGAGTACTTCAATCAACATCAGTAAACTTGAATAAATAATCAATAGTTGTTACAAATCGTACTATCGTTCGGGCTATCATAATTAAAGAGGTCAAGACATGACGTAACGAGGAGTTTAGGACACTTTAATCGTAACCAACAACTCGTCGATACGCCAACCGAAGAGCCATCATAAAGAAACTCCCTAGTAAATAAGTACTTTGAATAACCACAATAATATTCTATATAGCTAAAACACCGACTAATGGTTTTGGTAAAATTGTGTTATGAGTAAAAGATTATAATTACCGTTTTTATAAAACTAGGCGTAACTTTCCGCGTTTACAATCCCGATTCTCCGCCTTTTCTTATGCCCACTTTTCAGTATTAAGACGAGTTATCATAATTGAAACAATATCCGTATTTTGACCCTCTGGTGAACAGTAACTTTTACTGTTCACATCAGACGTGAGCTTTATTAAATTCGTATTTGTCGTCGTAAAACCCGTAAAAGCCGTATTTTATTCGTTTAAGCATTCGTTTTAAGTGTATTCTTTTTATAAGACGTTTCTCGTAATTGAAAAGTTCTATATATTTAATGAGGTTACAAAAATATAACTTTCTGTCATGAATAGTAACTATTAAAAATTAGTATATAAAGAATTAATTGGTCGTAAACACGCGAAATCAAAACTCGTTCGTTATTAATTGAAAAATTACAATTCTTATCATTATGTAATCGCTAAACATAAGTAAATTTATATAAAAATATCAACACTTGCTGTTTATAATTTTTATAAAAATGTTTTTATAAAAATTTATTTACGAACATCGTTTAATAACGAAAAACACTGTATTTTACGTAACATTTACGATATTAATCCGTTAAACAAGTATCCTTTACCTTTTCGAAATCGTCTGTGGAAAAAGTATTATCTTATAAAAATAAAAAATGGGATATGTTTAAATTTCTAATTTGGACAGAATGTTTGTGCTATTTTGTTAAGTCCAAAATTAAGTCTTGTTTCCTTGTTTTCATTTATGACTTTTACCACTAATCTTATATTTTATATTTATCATATATATTACATATATATTATGTCCATAGTCCTTTTATTGTACTATGCCAAATATTACAATCTTTTACTTACATAATAAACCATAACTTTTATAAAAATCCATAAATCACTAGTTTTGTCCATAATCATATTTATACATAACCCTCACCAACGCCAAACCCCCCATCACCAACCTAAGTGTGTACAAGTGTATTTTCTTCCCAAGATAACTCTATTTATGTTCAAGGTAACATTAATATGAGTCCATAATTAATATTAACATGTCTTATGTATTTCTTTAACTTGAAACATATTAAGAAGCCATAAAAACCCTAATTAATACATAATCATTTTCATACTTAACCAAGAGTGTAAATCACTTGTGTGACCATTTTAACATGATGTCATTAACATCATAAGATATATAAAAGTGTACATTATGATGACAACAAATAAAAACTACATTTTATCATGTTAGATAATCCTAAATGGAGATATTTAACTCTAAATAGAATAACCTATGCATAAAAAATGAAAAATTATAAGACATAAAAGAGTTCATTAGACCCTTATCTGAAGGAATGATGAAGATGATAAACAAGTGCTAACCCTCGTTTAGCCACAAAATCCAAGCATGCACTTAAGAAAAACCCAAATTTTCTTAATAAAAACCCTAGCTTCCATTCTTGATTAATACTTGTAAATTGTTGATTACAATGATTGGAAACACCTTAGAAATTTAGTAATAGATGTGTAATAGAAGTGTATAGGTTGTATAAAAAATGATATGTTATGTTAAACGTGTTTGCCTAAGTAGCGATAAGACCCATACTTGAGCCCAATAAACATGAACTGTCAATTGCGAGATTGTGAGCGTGGAAAAAGGGAAAAAAAAATGTTATTATTAAGATTCAAATTGGGTTTTGACAACGCCCGTTCGGTGTGATTACTAACACTGGAAAAACGAACGAAACCAATGTCAAAATATAGTGATGTTGAGCGGTTAGAACATCACCACGGGCAATGTAGGCCATCAATTAGTATACATACAAACTCAAGCTTCAGTGTCCTTGACTTAGAGCAACATAAATACATTTATATGAATGTCTGCAACCTGTAGCCATATCATACACTTTGGGAAATCTTTGGTCCTTACAATATAAGATTTATCAAACCTAATGAAATCACCAACAATATTGTTGACAGTTTTAAAAAGCAATGTTTTTCAGTGGAACAATAAGCAAAGGTGCGATGGATACATTGGTGGTTTTGATTTGGATGTCATGCATTAAAGATTTTGTCGCATTTCATTTTGTTATCTGTTATGGGCGGAAAATCTTTGTATTTTGATCAAGTGAACAAGTTAAGCTTCGGGCTTATGTAACAATTACTTTGTTAAATCCAATGTATCGATTTCAAAAACGACATTTTGGTCGTTCTATTTATAATCTTGTGTTATTGATCGAGTAAGTAACACGCCCCGGAGACCCTTATTCCTCTGGCGACCCATTTGGGGTGTTACAGATTTACAAGAACCCTAACGCACCATATGCGTGCTAAACGAAGAACAAGCACACCCCTACGGGTGCCTGTTTTATAGCCGTACCAAACACCCTCGTGGTTGTTTATCAACCACAAAAACAAACAAACGCCCTTCGTCGGCTTTTAACAAACCAAAACGCACCCTCAGTTGGTGTAAAATAACCGACCAAAATAAACACCCATTCGGGCTGTTTAACAAACCAGCCGAACCCTAGGTGATGGGGAGGTGTGGAGTGGTCAGTCGAAAAATAAGAGGAGAGACGGTGGAAACAGGAGATGTTGATGGTTGTGGGCAGTGGAGACGACGCTGGGGGGTCAGCGGGGGTTCGCGTGGTGGTGGGAGCGAAGTGAGGCGCGTGGCGGGCGTGGTCACAAAATCGGATATATCGGAGCGAGAGAAACATATTTGGTTTTCGGTCGGAAAAGGTCCACCGGAAAGTTTTCTGGCGCGGCGGCATGGGGTGGTCCGGAATCCGGCGCGGTGGAGGCGTGGCCGTCGGCCGAAAAAATGGGAGAGGGAGATAATATTATATATGTGTGTGTGTGTTTTGTATATAAAATGAAAAAGAAATATATAACTTTTATATATATATGAAAAGTTTTAAAATTTATAGCAAGTTACTAATAGTCTAGGGTAAGTTGTGTAAATATTACCACAGGGACCTAAAGTGTAACTTTCGTTAAATAACGGTTTCGAGACTCCGTTTTGAGCCACATAAACGGATGATTCAAATATGAAACTTGTGCCATGTTTTCAAATCATTTTCTGATTAAATTATGTATTTACATGATAAAATTTCATAAATATTTTATAACATTTAAAATACATATCTGTTTTTATTTAGTTGACACGGTAAAATAAAAATGAGTTATAACACGATAATTCGCGTTATCAACAACGCTTAAATAAATAAAATATTAAATGATTTTATTTAATATTTTTATAAATAAATAGTGATAAATAAAAATAAATTTAATTATTTTTGTGTGTCGGTACCCGTTGTGAGCAGTTTTCAAAACTTTGCGAGTCTGTTTTAGCCATCTTCTGTTTGTTTTCAAGTCTCGGGTAAAACTAAAAAGTTGTCTGAAATATCGTTTTACATCAAATTGCTTTAGAGTCCGAATAGTGAAAACGTGATTTAGTGGTTCGTTTCTGATACGTCAGCTTATAAATAACATATATCTGTTTCGTTTTCGAGCCAAATAAGTTAAAAATAACTTTCCCTTGAGAGATGTAATTATAAATATGAAATTATTAGATAAAATATGTTCCGAAAAAATTTACGCTTTACGCAGTAATCGCTTTTTATGTGACAATGAACGACCAAAAGTCAAAAAGGTCAAGTCAGATTCGAAAAGTCAAAGATTAAAGTAGTCTTTAAAAATTTCGAAAATTCCGGATGAGACAATCGGTTTCTGGATGATATGCCGTACTCATGCCTAATTGAGTATCCAAAGCACTCTGCATTGATTGCCAAAATCTGGATGTGAAATGACTGTCACAATCCGAAATGATGGATATCGGCACTCCATGCCTTGAAACTATTTCCTTTATATACAATCTTTTAAGGGTTTCCATACTATCTGTCTCTCTGGTAGGGATGAAATGTGTGATTTGGTAAGACGGTTTATAATGACCCAAATTGTGTCATGTCCGTTTGATGTTTTGGGTAGTTTTGTAACGAAGTCCATTGTTATTCTTTCCTATTTCCATGTAGGAATCTCTGGTTGTATCAGTAAGCCGGATGGCTTTTGACATTCTGCTTTAACTCTAGAGCATGTCAAACACTTGCCGACATATTCAGCGATGATTGCCTTCATGTTAGGCCACCAATAAAGTTTCTTTAGATCCTGATACATCTTGTCAGAACCTGGGTGGATGGAATACTTTAATTTATGGGATTCATGCATGATCAAGTCCCTATAGGATTATACCAAAAAGTGGTAACCAACTTCGATTCTTGATAAAAAAAGGGGTTCAAAAGGTAAATTAAGCTCAAGTAGATTGAGCTTAACAAACCAAGAGCTTAAGCTTTAATTTTCAGATCTTAAAAACAACTTGAGCTTATCTGATTTTGAGCTTGAAAAGTGGACTTATCCAACTGTTAGGTGAAAATGACAGAGAACAGCTAAAACAATTGCATCAATTGCAGGCACTCTTACTTAACTCTACTGCATCAAATAACTCTAAATGCACAATAAATCATGGACTAAAAGCTACCTTAAGCTCAAAATAAAAAATAAGCAAAACAAATAAAGCTATATTAACACAGACTTAAACTATAACTATTTTAAGCTAGACTTTTGAGATTTAAAACATGAAAGCTTATAAAAACTATCAATTACACCATAATTTAGCTAGTTAAAAACAGTCTTAGAGACCTTAACCCATTACAAGACCATTTTGACCCATTTTGGTTCCTGTCCCAAACACCCCTTTAAGTTCTGGATTGGAAATTTTGAGCTTCAAACACTTATTTTTAAATAACAACACCCTAATACCAGATGTTATATGGCTTAATAAGAATCTAATGAGCAGTGTAGAACAAGGAAATAAGCAGTTTCAATAAGCAAACAAGAAATGACAGGTTTGAGCTATATTGAGACAGAACTAAGAGAACCAATACAAAGGAAATAGAAAACAAATAAGAAGGTTCAAATGACAAGAAATGAGATAAAATAAGCAGATTATAAGTACAATAGAACTTAATAAGCTAAGATTAAGCAATGCTACAGTAACTGCTTAAGATAAAATGAAAGAAAAGTCTTACCAAAGCCTTAGCCCTAAACAAGGCTATCAATGCTCATTAGAGCTTAATCAACAAAGCTCTAGCTTGTGTTTAACAAGCTAGTGAGTCCATAAGCCCATCCATATCCGGCTTATCTTCCAAAATTTAGCTGAGGTAATTTAAGGGAGAGCTTATTTTTGAGATTTTCTTAGAATACTTAACACATTTTTTTTAGTTTTCTGAAAACAGGTTCTACAAGTTACAAATAGCTTAAGTGAGCTTTAAACAAGGCTTATGAGACATAAAACTTAAAGACAAATTTGAACAATACCTCCAAATTTTTCATTAACTTTTAAAAAGAGTACATTGCTTAAATTGAAATTGCATAAAGATAAAAAATAACATAAGCTGAAAACTAGATGCCTCTTAAGGGCTTACAAATGGCCTATTTATACTACTTCTATGTCTTGTGTCTTCTCCTTTTGTGCTACTTCTGTGAGAGAGAGCTGAGTGTGTTTGTTTTGTGAGAGGTTTGAAACTCAAATCTTAGCCATCCATATCACTTGTGCTTCCTTGAAAGTCATCACAGCCTTAGAATTCGTCATTGAAAAATGTGGGATTGCCAACTTGGCAATGAGGGTGGTAGTGGAGTGGGGGTTTAGGTTTTACCTGGGTAAACCATGGGGTTGAGTGTTTTGGGGAGAGGGAAGGTAACATGTGACCTTTAGTGGGGGTTTGAGCTTGGGCGGGAAAATGGGTTAGGGTTAGGGTTTACCAGGTTCAATTTTGGGGAAGAGGGGAAGAGTTTGGTGTTTGTACAAGTTAGGTCCCTCAACTCATATCTTTCATTTGCATCCATAGTCCTTGTGGTGGTACCACTTTAGGAAGTTGGCAGGTTTGCCCCCTCAGGGATATATGTGATCTTGCAAATTCAGTCCTTGTGGTATATAACTTTGGGGTTTGGCAGATTTGGCCCTTAAAGTTATAAATACCACTTTGGCACTTTGAGTCCTTGTGATTTGAGTTTAATGATTTGACAACTTCAGTCCTTGGTGTTGTATTTTTGACTTTTGACTCTTCTTTGACTTTATCGGGGTTGACTTTATTGTTGACTTTTTGACTTTGACTGACTTTGGCTTTGATTTGAGTTTCTCTTTTCCATTCTGTGCTCGGTTTTGTCCGTTTTTGCTTGCTTTTTCGTCTTTTTCTTGAATATCCATTTGCTGTACAATACAAATGCCAAACATACAAATACAATGTATTTTTGGTACGTTTTTAGTCATTTAAGCCTGTTTTTAATGGAAAATGGTATGTGTAATTAAGCACATACTAGTGGTCTTTTGGCACTAATTTGCATAATGTCCTTTTTCTCCATAGGCATGACAAGTAACTGTCACTGGTAGCAGATTACTTCTAGTGGTTGGCCCTTTGTTTCTGTAGTTCTTGGTCAAATGGCCCACCTTGTTACAAGTATTACACTTAATAGTGCAAGGTCCTGTGTGATGTAGAACACATCTTCTACACAATGGGAGATTTCCAGCATACCTACTGTTCTCAGCTGGAGTGGCAGCATAGGCTCTGACAGCTTCTTGCCTTTTGTTATGTTGTGGTTGGTGATTATTGTAGTGGTTGTTGGTGTTGGTGTTACGGTAGTTGTTGTTATTATTGTTGCGGTAGTTGTTGTTGTTGAAAGTTCTTCTGTCGTCAAACTTTCATTTGTGATCACTTGATACTTGCACTGGAGTGTGCTTTGTTACCTGATCCATTAGCCTCTGGGCTATGTTAATGGCTTCCTCTAGAGTTTGAGGTTTAGAGGCGGTAACATTCCCTTCAATACTTTGAGGCAATCCCCCAATGAAAACTTCTATCATTTTCTCAGAATCTGGCACCATAGTGGGACATAAGGTTGCCAATTCCTGGAATCTTCTCACATATGTCTTGAGATCATTCCCCTTCATAGTCAGATGGTAAAATTCGTCTTCCATCTTCTGGATCTCAGTTCGGGTACAATACTTCTTTATCAAAAGCTTCTTGAATTCAACCCAGGTAATCTTATAAGCTTTTTCTATTCTAATAGGCTGGGCGAATGAATTCCACCAGGACAAAGCTTCTTCAGTTAAAGTACCAGTAGCAAACTTCACCTTGTAGTCTTCGGTACAGTTGCTACGGGAAAACACTGATTTAATTCGCTCAAACCAGCGGATGAGGCCAACAACACCTTCTATACCTTTGAAATTAAAAGGTTGGAAGCTCATAAACTCTTTGTAGCTACATTTTCTTGCTACATGAGCTTCTCTTTCTCCGGTGTTCCTATTGATATTGTCAGTATTTGCCATGGTAGCAGCTTGTGATTCCAGAGCTGCGGCAACACTATCAGCAACTAATTTCCTGATGGCAGCCTGAGTCATGGCTGGTACTGCAGATGTTGATGTCCTCTTGGGAGCCATTCTATCAACATTTACAAGACAATACAGAATAAGAATTCATATAATGATAGTCATATCACAAGTCATTGTATAAAAATCAAAAATTTCATACTTAGTGATATTGAATTTATTTGAAATACCATTGTATGGATTCCAATTTTGATGCAAGTTCTAATAAGAAAATATAATGTAATATCAAAGAATGTGTATTTCTTTGTTAATAATCATCTGACTCATTAGGTTTCTTGGGGACTAGTTTACTTCCCAGTGGTTTCATACTGCGACCACTTAGATAGCTTATCAAAGGATAGTCTGATAGTGGTGTAGGTGAAATCAAGACATTGTGCATATGATTCCACCTAATGGTATTCATGATAAAGGTTTAAGAAAAATCAAATGGTAAGAGAACTATGGTAATCCCGGATAAAGATATGAGTCATCGCATTACAGAATATAGGATAGACAACCATGACATACATAAATCGGTATCATAAACAGCGAATTATAATGGAATCACCATTGTATTAAGTCATAAACAACTTGTCTTACATATTTTACATAATCAAAATTTGACAAGTGTCTTTATTTATGCCACACATCTAGTGGTTGGATTCTAACAAAAGCTGTAAATGATAAAGATCTTGTCTAGTAGTCTGATGGTCCTCCCTTATGATTCTTGAGCTCTTGGATCTTGTCCAGAAGACTCTTCATATCTGATCAGTGGCGAATCTGGATATCCTCAATGAGTATCTCTAAGTAGGTTGTCCTACGGAGCAATGGAACAATCTCGTTGTCATTGCCTTATTTGGCACTCTCTGAAATCAGCAATCTGAGCACATGCTTCATGAAGTTTGGTTTCTAGTTGATCAAAATCTTGTTGTATGATTACTTGACCGTTACCAAGACCTTCTATAATATCTTCTATGTGCTCAATGCACTCAAGAGGGAGCTCATCTAAGTGATTTAGAATAGTCTCGATTTGTTCCTCATGACGTTCCAAATGCGTCTTATGAGAACTTTCTCCAATCTCAAACTCTTACAGGTGTAGAGCGAAGTAGAGGTAGGATGTCGGGCAACGGGCTCGATTCTTAGGTGGTAATATCTTTTTAGAAAGGAAAGAATCATGGGGAACAAATCATTAAAGATGGGGGCAAAAACGTTAAGAGCAATAGGAGCTTATGGTAGTGGAATATGTGATTCATTACTAGTAGCATTATTATACGCTTCCATAACTTTCATATATGGATCATCGTGGAAAGGTGAGATGGCTAGAGAGGCCAAAAGATACTTAGTTAAATCATCTGAAGGATCAAGAGAGGTGTTTCTTGATGAAGGTGGGGAATAGTCCGGTGAAGCTGGAGTATAGTTAGGAGAGTTTGTAGAGGAAAAAGCATCCTCAATATTAGAATTAGATGGGACAATAATAGGGTAGATATAGTCAGGAGAAGACATAATTATATAACAACCCAGTGGAAAATAACATAAGTTATTTATATAGTATAATAGTTATGTATCATTTACATACTATTCGGGAATGCAGTGGCACGGAGGACTTTCTTGGATGGAAAAAGTAGTTATAGTTAAGGTTTTAACATTGTTATCTATAACCGCGGCTCTTGATACCAATCTGTAACACTCCTATATTTGACATATAGCAGCGGAAGCTAATTTGGGGTATTACTTTATGAATCATAGTCACAATAATAGAAAACAACTCAAAAGAGACGTTTTTAAAAGATAAGTTATCATTCATTATTCATCATAGTTTTTACAAACGGAGGTCCTAAAATACATTTCAAAACATATAGTTAAATGATAACAAGTTTGGACGTCCTCATGTCCAATGCCACTCCGTACCATAAGATGCTCAGTTGCCTGAGATAAACATGCTTAAAAGTCAACACAAAGGTTGAGTTAAATTCACAGTGTTTGCAATGTAATAATACAAGTTCAATAGTGGGTTACGTTGTTATACACCCATAGTTTGTAATAATTGTAATTGCATTTACAATTATCATAGTAAACAGTATTATTGCATTTAAGCTCATGACACCAACACGTTAACATGAAATCACCACAGTGACATTGGGGAGGAACCTAAGCCCTCATTAAAGGTAACTTGCCAAAGTTACCCATTATAATCAAATATAGTGCTATTGGTACCAAAAGTATAGGCACATCAAATGGAGTCGTCACACCCTGATAGATCTATCCACAATATTCGCATTCACTCGCAAGTGACTAATGGTTCATGATTAAGAAATATTGGCAGTGCAGGCAAACTTAGGCAATAATATATCAGGATATCATACAGTATGAAAAATACTTGTATTCATGGTTTATAGCATGTATCTCCCCACGGAGGTTAGAAAACATGTAAAAGTAGGACTATGAACTCACCTTATCA
Organism: Tanacetum coccineum; assembly: GCA_026074375.1. Taxonomy (NCBI): domain Eukaryota; kingdom Viridiplantae; phylum Streptophyta; class Magnoliopsida; order Asterales; family Asteraceae; genus Tanacetum; species Tanacetum coccineum. The sequence goes on from BQNB010041260.1 coordinate 42,081, forward strand.
AGGTAGTTGATTGATGTCAAAAGTGACTCAGATGGTGTTAAACGGCTTTGTCACGCAACTTGAGGTAACATGTCAAGTCTTAGATCGATTGTTGATATTACAAACTTTATTTTATAAAGTTTAATGGTTTTTGGTTTGATAACTTGTGAAACAATTATGTATCTCTATTTGGAGCTATCATCATCCCACGAGGTCATATAGTAAACGTTTGAGGAGCTAGGACACTTTAAATCGTAAATCCAGCAACTCGTCAAAACGTCTACCCAAATGAAACCCCTCACATGAAATTCCCTAGTAACGTGATATGTTATAGATTAAATGATAAGATTTTATCATTTTAGGTTTCTTCAAAAACTAGCGGATGATAAATTATGTTATATTTATAACATAATTGTTTTATAGCGTTTCGATCGATGAATGATAACGACAAATGTGTCGGGTTTTAATAGAATCGAGTCTTATAATATTTAAATATATTTTTATAATTAATATAAAAATATTACATTTTATACCTTTAAGAATGCAAAATAACAATATATACCCTTGATATATATTAATTTACAAAATAAACCCTTTAATTATATTTTTAAAACATTAAACCTTTAACTTTCAAGTATGACAAAACAACCCCTGAAGTTTGACTTTAGGATAATTACATTTTCAGCCCCTCTAGTTATAAGTTTTAAGAATTTACAATATATACCCCTTTGCATGAAATACTTTGCGTTTTTAGTCCAATTTCCATAATTTTTATATTTTTGATCTTGAAATCAAATTTGCAGGTTATAGCTTATTAGAATAAGCTAAAATAAGTTAAGTTTACGAGCTTATAGCTTATAGAAAGAGCTTGTGAACTAGAAATACCAAAACATGTGCATTTGGTTTAGGAAAACCAAACCGTATGGTTTTGTTGCTTGAACAAAGGACCTACACATGATCTAATATAGCTAATGAAAGATCTAAAATAAAGCAAGAGCTTATAGAACAAGTGGAATGACTTACAACTTGAAAACGGGTCAAGATTAGGGTTTTGGGTTTGTACGCTTAGGAAACGAGCTTCAAGGCTTCTCCTTCTTGATTCTTGGCTTCTAAGGGCTTGGTATCTTCTTATACTTTTGCTAGGGCTTGGCTTGGACTTAGATTTGAGGTGGAAACAAGTTTTGTGAATGATTTGAAAGAGTATGTATGTATGCGTGTGTATATATAGTGTAGGAATACTTAGGGACCAAGTTTAATGAAGTAGTGACCAAGTAATCTTGGTGTGGTGATCAAGGGATGTGTATTAGGGGCCAAGGAAAGCTAGGAACTAGTATAGCAAGGTGTATGGAGGTGGTGTTGGTTCAAAAATCAAAGGAGGTGACAAGGAGAAGTTTTCTTGGTACACAAAGGTGGTGATGGAGGTGGTAGGGTACTAGGTTGATGACAAGGTTCTGAAGGTGGTGGTGAGTTCATGGTGCTTGAGGTGCTAGCTTGCTTATAATTAGGTTTAGAAGTAATTTAGGGGTGGCGAGTTCATGGCTATTTTTGGACAGCCAACATCGGTCCTGGTAAAATGGTTGTCATTTACAAACCGTAATTCCGATTAAGCTCAAACCAGTGAGCATAGTTAGATATTTAAGTCCTCTACAACGTTTAGTTTTAAATATTTAGGGGTTACTATACAAAAATTTAGAGATAACAGCCATTTACTATAGGTGTGCAGAATCTACGCACTTTTGCTATTTCGGCTATAACTAATTCATCCGACATCGAATCGGGTTGAGTCAACCGGAAAAAAGATCACAAGACATACGGCTACAACCTAGTATTTTTACTTAATACCCAAAGCCTATTGATTTTTCCCAGATTCTATGTTTTATCAACGGATCAGATTTCTAAAAACTATGAACTAGTTTAAGGGTGTAATGGGTTTGCTAAGGTTTTTGGGTTAGGGTTTTTGGTTTTAGGATTAGTGTGGGACTAGTTTAAGGGTGTAATGGGTTTGCTAAGAGAAAAGTGTGCATTGGAAGCTTGTAACATGTGCTTAAAAGGTGGTACGAAATTCCTAAAGAAATGGAGGGAAAATAAGCTCATTTGAATTCTATGCATAGTCGAATTGTACTTTGAGCTTTAGGGAGTTGTAACAAGGTTTAGGAAGGAATTAATATTTAAAAATTATGCATTGTACACTTGTACACATGCTTTGATAGCTTGTACATTTATTTTATATGTAAACATTACATATAATTAGGGTTTTGATATAAACGTTAATGTTTAATGCTTGTTTTGAAGTAACGTTGTAACTGGTACGTTAAATGGATAACGTATTTGGTAAATATGATATTAGAACATAGACTTGACATATTAGGATGTTTACATGATATAAATATAGATATAGTTGGCATTGGTTGTTGCGTGAGCTCGTTTACTTTGGTTATGCAAGTTACGTTGCATAAAGAGTGGAATAAAGCAAAAATATTCCCGTGAAAATGGTTGTACTTAATTTAATAAGTAGATATTACATTGATGAAAATTACATTTAATTTAATAGATGGATAATTACATTGATGAAAATTTGGGGTTGTTATATCGCGTGTAAATCGTGACGCCGTCTCTACACTCTGTGAAAACTCATTTTTCATTTTTGATGAAAAATTTCCTACACTCATTCTTATAAGTTATTTTCCTATACAAAATGCTGCATAACAACCTAAGAATTAGCAATTCAATCATATGACTCGAAACTGACGCGAATTAATATAACAATTTATTTCAAATGTTTGAATTTGGTTCTAAAAACCGAATATTTACCCTACACTTATTTTGTTGAAAAATACCTTTGATTGCAAATAAGATGAAGTTACAAACAAACAGACAAAGCATAATTACAAACTAATTCAAACATAATAAAACAAACAATAAAGAATTGCAACACACAAGACACTCCTAATTTGCAGGAAAAATAAATATTGGGTTGCCTCCCAAAAAGAGCTTTTCTTTATTTGCGAGCCTTGTAGCTAGACTCGAAGTCACACGTCAAGTGTCGTAGAAGTGGTCCAAGTCAATGATTTCCCTTGGACTTTCTCTTTTGGAGAGCTTCTTAGTGGTGGGGACTGACTGTAGGGTTTTGGTAAACTCGTCTCCGTCTGGATCGATTAGTCTAATCTTAGCGTGCCATGCTCCATCTCTGTTTTTAGGTGGTTTGTCCCAGTTTATTGGGTTTTGAATTAGGTCATCTGATTCCCATATATTACTCTTAAGGTTAATGGGTATGGCTCCTAAAAATTCTACCATCCTCCTAAACACTAAGGTATCCTTAAAAGGATTGAGCTCGGCATCTCTAGAAATTTCCCATTCTCCAGGTAAATGGCAGTCTAAGAAGTCCTTCCTAGCATAATAAGGGGTTCGTGCGCCTACTCCCATCCGAGCGAGGTCGTGGTTTGTATGATTCCCTTTTTCTATGTGTGGTGCAATAAGGTGCTTCCTCCTCACCTAAATTGACTCCTTTTACTTTAAAAACCGACCTAGTGATTCCTTATCCCACCCTTATTTTGTCCATCCTACAATCTATAACTACGTTGGCGATAGCTAGGAATCCTCTTCCTACTAGTAAAGGGTTCGGGGTCCTTCTCATTCGCGATTACATATAAAATCATTTAATAGTTGTAGTTTCCCTATGCGGGATTTCTATCGTCTTTAACATTCCAACGTGTAGGATTTGGTCCGTCTGCTAATATGAAAATTTATGGTCAGGTCTATTCCAATAATCCGATGTTGAGATTTTTGAAGAGGTAAAGTGGGATTAGGTTTACACACGATCCTAAATCAGCTAAGGTGTCGAAAGGTTCAGATTACCCTAATCTACAAGGTAGAGTGAATAGTCTGGGTCTGCCATCTTTGCTGGTATTTCTCCTTGGACAAATGTTGAACCATTTTTTCCTAGTTCTAAGCTTTCTACGTATTTATCCAATATAGCATTATAGATTGGAGCTATGCATCTAGGACCTCCGAGACGACTGGTCGGTTAGATGAAATCCTGGATTATCTTGAAGAATTGGTTCAGGTTCTTCCAGTTGTTGTGTTTTGATCCCCATCCCAGTTTGCAGCAGGCTTGTCTAGGGAATGTTTGCCTCCTTAGAATGTGCCTTTGATAGCATTGATTGAAGTGGAGGGGTAAGATGAGCATTGGGGATCAATTTTTAGGTAAGAAGGAGCAAACAAAACTGGGGAAGTACTCAGTTTTGGGTTCTTAACTGTGTCGCTAGACAGTCCTCCTGCTATTTGATTGGTGATGGCCTTCAGCACCGTGTTGATTTTGTTGGTCATCTCGCTTTGTTGTTGTTTGAAATCGGGTTCAAACTTTGCTAATCTAGCGTCTTGAGATGCCATGAAGTTGGATACTAATGCTTCTAGATCTGATTGATTGTTAAAGCTTTGAGGATTGTTGTTGAAGGAATGGTTTAGGATTGAACCGTCGGGTTGGAACCAATTAAGTGGGTTTGAAAATTTATTTTTAGAATTTTAGGGTTGTCTCCACCTAAGGTTTAGGTGACTTCTCCATGATGGATTATAGGTGTTACGAAGATTGTTTTGCTCGGGCTTGAAAGTGTACCACTTACCTCCCGCTTCACCGGTATGTGAGGATGCGTATTCAACAAAGGCTTGTTCGGGATATTCCATGCAATACTGTGTGTCATGAGGGCCACTACAGATTTTACATGAGGTAGTGACTTTGTTCACTTGAGTAGGTTGTGTTGGAGCAAGATGAGCTTCCATCAAGCATTGGACTCGATTTTCGATCTCTCTTAGATGACGATCGG
>BQNB010041261.1:0-31307 GCA_026074375.1 Tanacetum coccineum
TTGTTTGATTGTGACTCAAACAGATTAGCAGAGATGACTCAAAAGATGAATGGTTCTCGACTAAAGTAACGCTGAAAATACAAGTGCATAAGTGTTTTGAACATGGTTGGTAATGGCGATGACGATGGCTAATACGAAAATGTACATGTGTTTTGAATACTGCAAATGTGTTTCTATCATTTTTTTTATCTTAGCGAGTTAGATGTAATTGTAACATTTTTTAATGTTATGTATATGAGAAAAAAATGTAAACAGAAATTGTGTTGAGGCTTAACGTGGATGACTCTTAGATTAATACATAATAGTATGCGGACCAAAGATGTAGATGGAATGCACAAATGCATTTATGCTATTTTAATATCGCATGTTAAAAAATTGATCTGGGAGCTAAGAATAATAGCAATAATAATTCAAGAGCACATTTTTTTTAATGAATAACTGGTATACGTGCAAAAGCAACACCAATAATATTAAAATATGTTCCTAAAATTATGCAACTAGCCTAGAAAAACAGTTACTATCATAATTTTCAAGTAAATGAGAAAAATTAAATGTACTAATATACCCTTTCAATTTTAAGAAAATTTAAATAAAATTCAAATAAAATGATTGGTCCACATTGGTTCTCGCAGTTCTGTACATTCATTTGGTTCTGAAAAGAACCTCACCCTTATATATATAATGACACAAATTATTGATTTGTTATATGTGACTAAAAGATGCACTCACATAATATGGTTATGTTTATCAACATTATTGGTCACTTTTTGTTTAATTTGATGTGTGACTAAATATTACAAAATGCCATACAAAATTAAAATTCATGTGACCATTGGATGAAGAATAGTCACACAAAATACACATTCACTTGACTTTAAACAACATATGGTCAAAAAAATAAGGTGCATATATGTTTTTTTTAATATTATAGAAATTTATGTTTCTTGCACACAAGTTTAAAAGAAATAAAATGCATATGTTGTTTTTTTTATTTTATACAATTGTTTAGCCATGAAACTTGTTTTTTTCTTAAAATGATAATACCCATATGTATCCAAGTGTACATATTTCACAAATTTAATCAAAAAACATAAATATGTACATATTATAATCTCTAAAATTTATAAGAAAGAAAAAACATAAATAAAAATACAATACACAAAATTTGATATCAAATGTAATACAATTCAAATACAAATGTATATTATTAAATATAGATGTGTCACTTTTAAAATAACATCCGTGAACTCTTCGAGAACATATATGCACAGCTTCGAGAACATATATGCACGGCTTCGAGAACATTGTGCAACAGCTAAAAAACATAATGCATCCATAATCATCTTTGAACATATATCACGGCTTCGAGAACATTTTTTTTCTTTTTTGTGCACGGTTCACATATGTGCACGCCTTAAAAAACATATGTGCACTTTCACATTTTTAGATGACATACTCATATTGCAATGTATCCTTCGCTGCAACAAACATCATAGACTCAGTACAAATATATCTTATACAATAAATCTATTAATAATACTACTTAATTTTGGAAACATATATCGAATCAACACTCACATGAACTGACCATCAAATTAACTTGAAAAAGTAAGACTCAATATAAGATAAACTAAATATGTTACCGGATAAACAAGTGACCTACCTACCTAAATATTACATATGTTACCGGATAAACAAGTAAGACTCAATATAAGATAAATTTATAAGACATGTCCTCGACAACAAGTGACCTACCTACCTAAATATTACATATGACAGACACTACAAGACCACTATCACAGGAAACACATCTATGGATACCTACACATGAAATTAGTTTCTCGAAAAGAAAGAAAAAGTTCAGAAATATTAACAGTTCATAAACTTACCATAAGTCTTTCCATTTCAAGGCCACCACAACCCACAAACCGTCACCGACAAAACGAAACCACCAAAACAGGCAGCGCCACCAAATCGAAAAGACAAACCACGATCATATTCGGCGCCACCTATTCCGAGTTACAAAGACAAGATCTTGTTACTTCATGCCTGTTATAATCGCCATATCTATCCTCCTTGTAGAAGAGAGCCGCAAACCCAAACCACGATCCCATCCGGACCAGATTGTGACAGTTTCAGGGTGGTGATTGTGGCATAGTTGGTGGTCGTGGTGGTTTATTTGTATGTGATATAAAAATAGGGAGAAATAGAGAGTTTTCACGGATCTATAATGATTTTCGTCAGTTGTAGTTTCTGGATTCATAATGGTTTTTTTTATGCTCGATTTTTTTTGGTGGCTGATAAAAATGATTAGGGTTTGAGGGAGAGATAGAAGGGAATAATAATGAATTAACTAAATGGATGCTAAAAATATGGACAGTTTTTGGAAAACAGTAATTTTGATATTCCTAAAATACCCTTTTAACTAGATAAGTAGTGGTTTAATCTTTCATTTAATTACAAAAATGCCATCTTGCATTCATATAATGTACATCATGCATTATTACAAGTAAAAATGCTAGTTCTGTAGGTTCTGTACAAAAAAGTGGTTCTGCAAAGAAAAAATGCCACTATATAATATAATATAGAATATATATATAATATAATATATAGAATATAATATATTATATATATATATAATATATATATATATATAATATTTGAAGGGGTCCCGCAGTGAGAAAGTAAATTAAAAATAAGAAAGTGGTGAGAAAGTGACTAAAACCACACATTTGAGATGCAACGACTTGCATTAGATGCATTTTTATTCATTTAGATGCATCATTTTGAGTTTCGAACGTTAATTTGATGCGTAGATGGTGCAAATTGATTTTCATGATTTTGACACATGCAGAGGAACAAAAAACAAGAGAAAAAATGAAATGCATCTAATATACATATATGCATCTAATTAAAAGCTAAAAACAACATTAAGATAGCGAATATACTTCATCTAAGATTATAGAGATCATTTAATTTAAGTCAGTGCATCTCGGATATGCGGTTATAGTTACTTCTTATCCTTCTTATTTTAAGAAAACTTTTTATTTGATCCTTATATATATATATATATACGTATATATATACTAGTGGCTAAGCCCGCCCGATGGGCGGGCATGACTTGTAATTATTGTTTACATTTTTTTATTTTGGTAATTATTAGTTTTTAAAAATTATGTATGAATTCATGTTATAGAATAGATAATCGGAGCTTGTAAAAAATAATGTCATAACTTAGCATAAAGCTTTAAAAAATCCTTAGATAAATTTTAAACTTATGTACACTTGATAAAATCGGGATAATGTTAACCGCAGTAATCTAAAACAAATGAACATTAAGTTATAACAAATTGAGTCTGTGTTGCATTAAAATAAATAACATGTTAAAATGTAAATAAGGTCATGCCCTTAATAACCGTAAGAAAAGTCCATATACTTTATTGTGGAGAAAAATATTAAATACTTAACGAAATCTTTATAATCATTCGAGTTAAATGCTCGATAAAATCACGTTAGAAAAGGCTTTACATAATTTGACATGTGAAAGAATAGAGCATAAGAAAAAGTAATAAGTTTCACCTTGTGAACTCTTGAAACTAATCTTTCTGCATTGGGAAGATAAAATAGAGATGAAGGTCTTTAAGAGTGGCATTTGCATCATATTCAGTCTTAGATTTATCTGTCATTCGACCATGGAAAGATCCTTTTATGTCGAAGCGACTACTAATAGGTACCAGGCACAAAACAGAATTCCGAAAAAAACGCCACATTCATCATAAATAAAAAAACGTAAGAAAGAGCTAACAAAATCTCAAAATTCAATCCTTTATTTTCCATTTTACTTTCGGTCAAACTTTGTTTTGCGAAGATCCACTCAACTTCAGGTAGTGTAAACCAAAAAACTTGGTAATGATAGTGTTATCAAAGGTTTTCATATGCTCGAAATACGTTAGACGTATACTTTTTAGGGTTAATTCCATATATACCCAAGTAAAACAACATAATTCCATATTTACCCAAAACATGCTTTGAATACATTGTACATCATGCATTCAAAACATGTATTTTGGGCAAATATGACATTATGATATTTAGATTGGGTATATATGGAATTATCCCTACTTTTTAGTACCTGAAATATACATTAAAATCATTGCAATCATGTATTAAACAAAGTAAATCACGGAGTAAATAAGATACAACTCACTTTTACTTCCTTTTTTATGGAATCTATCATATACTTGCATTAATCCCGATCATTGGCCTGCACACAAATCTCCACCATCAGTATGTGGTCTATGTTGTTCACATATTCTCCCATCAGCTGATAAGGAGTACAAAGATGTTAAAAAGTTAAAATAGTGTAACTTTGAATGATGATTATAATAGTTATTTTTACAATTTTTATACAAATAAAATTCACCTTTTTAAGTTCCCCCAATATAATATTCAAAACTTCATTTACAATCTGAAATGCTCCTTGTTCACAAAGCCCTTTTTGAAGAGAGGTATGTCTAAAAACTTGCTTAGGACCGTAACAACAAAAGAAGAATAGTATTTTATAACTAAACATCGCACCATGTACCTTGTTTGTATATGACAAAAAAGGTTAATCATGATTGAATTTTACTGATATATGTGTTAGAGATATACCTCACGACCAAAAAGTGTCAAAAATTGTTAAAAAAACACATAATATAATTTAACACATGTACGTTTAAATGGGTCGATTTAACACATGTAAAATATTTAACATTCTGATAATAAATCAAGTATCAGAGAATTTAGCTTTTAAACACAAATCTGGACCTACCTGAAACATATAATATATGGAAACAACACATGTACGTATAAATGGGTAGATTTGGAAATGCGTCAAATGGGTAAAATCTAAATTTGTGCTAGAAGGGGAACTGGTCCTAAACATTTCTAAAGTTTAACTTTGAATGCAAAATAAAGCTAACAAATCATTTCACTCAAGATTTATATTTTATTCATAGTTAGGTTTTCCTGATCATAGGTAACATGTTAATTATTATCATATTGTTAAAGATTGGACAAAACAGTGTTTGAGGTTCAACCTCACGTCCATTTTTGACAAACATGACTGATTTCAAACGTGACTCAGAAAGGTGGATCGATAAACCATCCTCATGGAATTCAACCAAAATAATTATCTACTACTATATAATGCAAAACTGTGACTCTTTTTGGGCTAGTAACTTTTATATTTTGAAGATGTCTTCTTTTCTAATGGCAGTCATATCACTAAGTTCCTACACAAATATGGGGCATATTATTTGATGGCACTAACGAAAACCGGTTCATTTGACCGGATTATTCCCCTGCTTTCAATGTATTCCGAATATGAGTACTCAACTACTACATGCATTTTGAGTTACTAAAATTGAGTCAGTCATTTTAGTAAGCAACAGTGACGAAAAAACAAAATCTATCTCTGATGTGTTTCAGTGACCTAATTTATCATGGTGAACACAATTTAGAGACTCAAATTGCATTTAAATTCTTACTGTAGTACTTTTAAAGTCAATTAGCCCAAATAGAATATAGCTAAAATTTTATAATACAACTAATTAACACATCTGATCCCGTGAAAAAAGGGACACAAAATTTAATCAAAAAAGAGAGCCGTTTGAGTGACCATGTCTAACGATATCATATAGTTTTTTGTCTGGGTAATAGTAATATAGATCCTACTTAACGAAATTTGGGTGCTTTTGGCAATACTGCATCCATCGAAGCTTATTCAAATGTAATATTAACAGTGGAGCTTTGAATTTCCAGGTGGAACAAAAACTCGCAAGCATGGATTTTCAAACTGCTGATAAACAGAAGCAAGATGGAGGTGCAAGGGACAGGGACACTATTCGTGCTTCGGTCATTGATGAATCAACAATCGTATGTATTTTCAGTTCTATATTAAGTTCCAACTTACTATATGACTCTGATTTTTTGTTTTCTGGTTGGTCTTCTCCACTCTCAGTTTCAATGGTATATATTTACGTCATGTCAGTATGCTCTACAGCCGCTGGTTACATGCAAAGAATAAATCTCAAAACCAAGGGTCTGCTAAAAACTCTCATCTACACAAGTGAAATTAATCCTAGCTATAAGAAGAGCCGTTTACCAAGCATACGTGACAAGAATGGAGGAGTACGTTACTGGAAGTACCTTCAGGTAGCGGACATCTGTTGACGTGTCCAAGTTATCCTACGCAGTAAGTTGTACATAAAGTTTACCTCTTAGATGAGCAAATAAAGCTTCTATTAAATATTTAATACTTATATCCCCTCCCCCAAACACAAATTCAGAATATATCAGTCATAAAAGTATTAAATAAATGGATAGTCACTTTTGACATTATTTTACTTTATATTGTACATATCAGTTATATGAACTAACACAATATCTGAGGATTTAAAATGTCATGTGCAATAATGGCTTAAAGTTTTGAGTATGTAGTATTTGGTTTGGTTTCAGGTCAGTGGGCATGGTCATGATTCTGATGTTCCCAAATCTACATAAATTCATTAAAATTACCTCTTCTCCAGGCATGTTAAGAAACACACATGGTCGCATAGTGCCATGAAGGTTGCCATCACGCAATTCCCAGAAACATTGAAGGCTCAACTCATAATGACACGAAGGACAACTTCTATGCAAGTCAGAAATTGTATGAGATATGGTTTAAACTTTGTTGTAACACCAGTAGAGTCACCATGGATATGTGATATTGGCACCTACATTGCGCATCATATTCCTAGCACAATCTGCATGGAATATATTGTGAGCTTTTCATGCGATGTGTCGTAACTAAAGGACATAATGTAAAAATAACAGGCATTATTAAACAATTTATACCAGAATATTGAGTATGAATTTTCAAACCAGTTTTGTGTCTGATAGACAATGATTGTTTAAAGAGATAACATTAACCAGTTGTGGATTTACCAATAGAGGTGTATTCAGGGCCGAATTTAACCATGCATTAGGTGATGAATCACACGAGGCCTCCACTTTTTGAGGATCTTTGATTTTTGAAACTTTATTATAGGTATAAGTTCATTTGTGAAAGATAACAAATGATTTAGAAATAAGAATACCTTAGTAAACCACAGTAAATGTAATCCCAACAGACGTTCTTTGTCGTTCTTCAATACTAACTCTTCTACCTGTTACAACAATTAAAATATATATATTGTAATCCCAACCTACAGAAGGATTTTATATCATGACATGGCAGCAATAAATGAGGTGTAATACAATCCGCTACATTTACAAATCTAGTTTGCTTTTACTGTTTTGAATTTGCGAAGAGGAATAACAAAGGAACAGCAGAAACGCAATTTCTTGCTTGGTCTGTTGATGTCATTTGTACGTAACAAAAAACTAAATCTTGCTTAATTCATTTTTATAATAATAAAACATTTTCCATGCCTTAAAATAGAGCAAATTGTTTATTTTCATGTATCACGATAAATGTTAAATTGTGCTTTCAACAACCAAAGTAGCACATTTGTATGTTTTCTAAGAGTTTAGCAACCAGCATGGGACAGAATACTATATTTTTGTGTGATGAATTGAGATAATTAAGTAACACTACTTAATAAAGAATGTTCTAATTTTACTTTAAAAAATTGTTAAAAAATATCATCAACGTAGCTCCTTTTGCATTGTTTTTCAATGTGGTGGGTGAAACGAAAAATGTATCAGCTTGTCATGTCTAAGAAATAACATTATAACAAAAAGAAATCATTACCTTTATTTCTTTAACTTCTTGATGTCTCTACTGTATGTCTTGATAATTGAACAAATTTGAGCATGTGTATACCGCAGATACAAAACAATCTTTATTTTTTGATTAAATCTAGGAGAGGGGCCCAATGGTATATTTCTGCACATAACAAGTGAAGGAAACAATCTTTAATAACTACAAGTGTTTGTGGGTGCTGATTCAATACAAAAACCTTCCGAAAATTAGCTTTTATAACTACCTTGTTTAGGACAGCGTTTGGCTATAATCACAAAGTGATATCCACAAATAAAGAAACTTGCTTTGATCTCTAGTCTAAGGACAATATTTATCCAACCTTTTTCGAATTTTACTCATGGGACTTGGATGAAAAGTAATGATCGAAAGTTGGGTATCCAATATACATCCATTGTGAATTACATATGAGTTTGGTGGGAAAATATTTCCTTATATTCTCAGTATATAACCAAACTCACATTTGGCCTTACATAAAAATATTCCATATTTTTAACGCAATGGAACATATTTAGAATGATAAATCATTCATGGATTAAACATGCAAATATAGAATAACAGTTGTTATATGAATGAAAACAAATCCCAAGTATCTTTATTCATCAGAAATAAAAACTATCTTACAATTCTAAATTATCCAAATACTAATCAAACACAGAGTTACATGAAACTACTAGCTGGCAACAATCCGATATTCCTAGTTAATTCAGAATGCTTAGGGAATGCCAAAGCCTTTGTGAAAGGGTCAGCTAAATTATCATCTGTGTCAATCTTTTCTATCCTTACATCGCCCATCTTAATGGTCTCGCGAAGATAGTGAACTTTGCGACGACAAAGTGTCTTGCACTTTTAGTGACTCATATCTTTTGCTATTGCTATGGCTCCAGTATTATCACAATACATACTTATGGGTTCTTCAATTGTGGGAACAATGCCAAGCCCAGAAATGAATTTACGAATCCATACAGCCTCTTTCGATGCATCAAAAGCAGCGATATATTCAGCATCTGTAGATGAGGTTGCAAAAATACTTTGTTTTGTGCTTTTCAATCAACAGCACCTCCATTTAGAAGAACTCATATCAGTCTGCGAATTTAGGTTGTCAGTCATCTCCGTCGAATAGCATCAGGGTAGCAAGAAACTTTGAGCTGTCGTTTCAAAATTACCTCCATATACCAGAAATATCCTTAGTATGGAAGATACTTAAGAATATTTTTACCACAGTCAGTGTTCTTCTCCCGGATTTGTTGAATCGGCATGTCTTGTTTTGTGCAAAAAGACAACATCAGGTACGAGTCACTCACAGCGTACAAATAGATCCTATTTGCCGAAGCGTAGGGAATATTCTTGATGCGCTGTTTCTCAGCAGGCGTTGAAGCACCTTGTGACTTACTCAATTTAAGCCTTTTTTTGTCATTGGATCGATTCCACGCTTGGAATTTTTTTCCATATAAATCTTTTCAGATTTTCTCAATGTACGCCACTTTGATTAAACCAATTAACCGCTTTGACCTATCACGGTAGCTCTTTGATTCCAGAATATATTGCAGCATCCCCTAAATCCTTTCATAGCAAAAACTTCTTCCAAGATATGATTTTACATCTTGTAACATTGGAATGTTGTTTCCCATGAGTAATATGTCATCGACATATAGAATTAGGATAGCGACATAACTCCCACTAGCTTTTAGGTATACACATGGCTCATCAGGATTTTGAGTGAAACCGAATTTCTTGATTTCATCATCAAATCTTCTTATTCATTGCCTTGATGCTTTTGGGGGGCTTTTAAAAGAGGGGGGGGGTGGGTGGGGGGGTGGGGTCATAAATGGAACGCTTAAGTTTTGCATACTCGGTTAGGATATTTATGGATTCCAAAAACCTTCAGGTTGCTCCATATAGACTTATTCAGAAAGATGTCCATGAGGAGGCGGTTTTGACATCCATTTGCATAAATCTATAGTCATAGTACGCGGCTATAGCTTGAGAATCCTTATAGCCTCTAATGTCTGCAACAGGAGAAAAGTTTCTTCATGATCCACCCCGTAGGTTTGAGTGCAGCATTTGCTACAAGACGATGCTTTAAAGATGTTTACTGCACCTATCCATGTCAGCCTGTTTCTGCAAGAGCCACTTGCTACCACAGTTTGCATTTGGAGGAAGCTCCAACTAAGACCCATACCATCATTGTCTTTCATGGTTGCATTTCCAATTCATCGCATCAAGCCTTTCTGGGAGTCAGGATCCCAGCAATGCAGCTATAAAGTTAAGGGTGACCGTGATCCCATATACTCATGTTCCTCAGTATCGTTGGTATCAAACACAAAACGATCTGTGGGACGGGTGTCCTTGTGGACCTACGAATAAGATTGATATTCACTTTGCTGGTTCATCAATTTCTTGTCATCCTCTTTTTTTCATGGATTTTAGATAGTTTCTACAGAAGGATTTGTATCTTCTTTCTTGAATTTTTCAGATCTTCACACTCCCACTTGCTTTCAGATCAAGAGCTTAGACTCAAAGAACTCAGCATTCCGTAGCAGCAAACACTTTATTCTCTGATGGGTTGTAGAAAGAATAGCCTTTGTTTCTTTGGGGTATCCTACGAAGAATACACTTATAAGAATTAGGTTCAAGTTTGTAGTTTGGTAGAGTATCATGCTTAACAAATGCCTCACAACCCCAGACTCTTAAGTAAGACAGCTTAGGGGCTTGCCCATGCCATATTTCGTATGGTGTCTTATCAACCTTCTTAGTTGGAACCATGTTGAAGAATGGTGCAGCAGTCTCTAAGGGCATATCCCTAAGGGACTTGTAGAGTAGTTTGTCTCATCATGATCGAAACCATGTCTAGCAGTGTTTGATTTCTCCTCTCTGACACACCATTGTTTTGTGGCGTGTAGGGAGGAGTGCGAGGGCATTGATACCATGCTCCTTTAGATGATCCAAAAAATTTGACTCATAATATTCACCTCCCGATCAGAACGTAGTGACTAATGGTCTTCCCGAGGTTTTTTTAGTTTTCTCTTCTTTTTGAAATACCTTAACGGTTTCCTAACACTTCATGTTTAAGTTTTGCAAGTAAACATAACCCATAACGACTGAAATCGTCAGTGAAAGTATACGAAGTAGCTAGTCCTTGTCTCGACCCCCCCCCCCCCCCCCCCCCCCCCCCCCCCCCCCCCCCCCCCCCCCCCCCCCCCCCCCCCCCCCCCCCCCCCCCCCCCCCACCCCCCCCCCCCCCCCCCCCCCCCCCCCCCCCCCCCCCCCCCCCCCCCCCCCCCCCCCCACCCCCCCCCCCCCCCCCCACCCCCCCCCCTCCCCCCCCCCCCCCATTATTCTAAATGGGCCAATACATCGGTGTGTCATTCGTCAAGTAGATCTTAGCCCTTCCACTTGATGTTGAATAGGGTTTTCTAGCCATCTTAACAGACAAAGCATGAACACATTTCTAATGACTCGAATGTCAATAGAATTGAGAAGTCCATCATGTTGCAAACTTTTCAACTGCGTCTTGCCTAATGTGTCCAAGACGAACAGTGCACTAGAGAGAAGAGTCTAAATTTAATTTTGGCTCTTTTGTTAGTAATTGCATAATAGAATATCGTTTGTATTAGAACAAAGACATATCAATTTCAAAAATGCATCCCGTGGAACAGCCATTAAATAAACTTGTTTTTCCTTTGAACTGAAAATAACATTGTTCTCATAAAACGTTAATAAATCCATCGTCAAACAAACGCGAAACTGAAAGCATAATGACAATTGTTCAAAACAATAACTAATCCACTAGGGAGCTCTAAATGATAAGTTCCAATTGCTTCAACGGCTACACGATGACCATCGCCCACGTACAGACTTAAAGCACCTGGTTTCAGCTTCTTACTTCCTCGTAGTCCTTGAGTAGTAATACAAATATAAGTACCATAACCAGTGTCATAAATCCAAGATTTACTATGGAAAGAATAGAGTTCTATGGTGAAAATACCTGAGGTGCTAGCTCCATGAGATAGCTTCTTCTTTTTCATCAACTCGGCGAGATACACGGGACAGTTCCTTCTCTAGTGCCCAACTTCACAACATTGGTGGCAAATGGCGTCCTTTGCTGGGTTATCCTTTTTAGGTGGTGGAGGAGTCTTAGTTTTAGGAGCAAATGGTGCATTGTTAGGTGCATAACCCATATTGCCTTTTACTTTACCATGACCCCCCTTAGCAGCTTTGTGCGGTTTATTTTTTTGGTTTTTCTGAACCCTTCCTGCTCGTATTGCATGAAGTGCAGGATTAGCATCTTTCTTTGGCATCGTTTCTTCATGCAGCTTAAGCATGGCATGTAGTTCATTCACGGTCTTCCCTATGCCGTGTATATTAAAATTCTGCATGAAGCTAGCAAAATCCTTATTCAGAGAGACTAAGATAAGACTTACTGTAAGGTTTTGACCAACTGGTTGACCGAGTCACTCCAAGTTGTCAATGTAGCCCTTCATCTTTAGAACATGTGAGCTAACAGATTGACCTTCCTCCTGCTTGCAAGTGTGAAATTCTCTCACAGTCTGCAGAAGTTCATGTTCTGCTTGTTTGGAAAACATAGCTTTTAGTTCCTGGAGCATGTCATAAGCACCAAGATGAGCTAGATTCCATTGGATATCTAGGTACATGGTTAACAGCATGAGCACGACAACTTCCTTTTGCCCTTTAACCCATGCAGCGTGAGCTGCAAGAGCCTCAGGAGGAACTTGCTATCCAGGTTGTGCAACTGGTGCAGCAGGAATAGGATGCTCAAGGTAATTTTCCTTGTCTTCAGTTGAAAGTACCAAACGTAGTTGTCTGTACCAATCAATGAAGTTGGGTCCAGTGAGTTTTTGTTTCTCGAAGAAACTCCTGAATACCGAATTGTTTCCGACTGAGGTAGTCATCTACAATATAAAAAGTTCAAACAATTAGTATTTTCGATAATTAAATTCTTAATAGAATTAACTACCCAATTAATTTACTAATTAAGACTAAGATCCAACTTGACCTCCCACTTATTACCAAAGGTCTGACCAGGGCGTAAACAAGTGGGGCAAGAGGTAAGCGTCGAGCGTTAATTGCATTTTAATGCAACTCTTAGGTATATGATACTGGTCAAAACATTAGTAAGCAAGTAATAATGTTAAGAGCATGTTTAGTATCATCTTATGCCTCGGGTCCAAGGTCTGACCAAGCCTACTCGAATTAAGTCGACCAAGCAAGAACTTGTAAAAATCATTAGAGGTCTGACCAGTACACGAAATTCACCATGGGTTGGTAGGGCCCTAAGGTCTGACCAAAGCGGTCAAACCAATTGCACGTGTTCTAGGTTGGCTGGCATAGACTTAAAATTTTACTAGGGGTATACACATAAATATGTCAAAACGTGTACAAAGAATCATGTAAACAACTTTGTAACACTAATTTTAAAAACTTTTAATAATGACGCTGTAGTGACATGCCATGGTTCACGGTAACTCTAATCGAACTCGCAAAGAAGCGGAGAAATAGGTCAGCGCGAAGCGTATTAAAAACCTTATTTCTTTAGGGAATTACGTAAAAACAACCCGCCTTAAACTTCTCTTATAGTCTGTTCTAGTGGATGAGCCGTACTTCCCATGAGTCCACAGCGTCCAGTTTTTAATTCATGAAAAACAAGTTTTAATAGTTTAACGTCATATTAATTTTCATAAAAACAGTTTTCCACGAAACAAATGGTTGGTCACTATGAGCATACATTATGCGTGTAAAATTAATAGACCTACATTAAAATCATCTTTTAAAACATATGGCATATTTATTTAGGCGTGTACACTAGTAGCAATAAATAATCATGCATACAAGATTCATAATACAAAAGATGACATTAAACATACAAGTAAACATGTAAAATCCGAGTTCTCTCTTGAGTCTTCCCCAAATGGAGAACCATAAGACCCTCACTAGGTCTATTGCTAAAGTGCCTAGATTGCCCCATTCACCACATATTGTGATTGAGTGGGTCTTATAGCCGGAATAGACAATAATTAAAAAGGAATCATACAAGCTAAATTAACAATTTTAATTTTCCTTTTTAACCTATATTAACTTTTAATAGTTTTCAAGATCAATATCTACTTATTTTATTTATCTTATGGCAAGAATCTAAATATTGTTGTCATATTTTTCTAGTAAAACATAAATAAAATATCAAACGCAGCAGATCATAGACTATGTTTTAATTATAGGCATGTAAACTAGGCATATATTAAAACAAAACGTGTAACCCATAAAGCTAAAACGAGGTGGCTCGTGATGCCACTGTTGGGATTTAAATACCTAGGTAACTAGTTTAGCCACGAGTACGCAGCGGATAGGACCTAGTAATAGCATATGGTTAACACAAAATAAAAGGTAAATAGAAACGCGTACCTTTTGATAATTTGATCAAGAAAACGAAACAAGCAATTAAAGTAAATTGCCTCTACGGTTGCTCACACAGTCACGTCAACCAAACACGTAAGCTTGCTAGGCTTAACTCCACTAACTAACAACCTTTGTTTTATAACCGAATACCACACAAACCCTTGACTTGTAATCGGAAAGAACTAGTACCGAATTAGGGTTAACAAAACCCTAATACAACCGAATAACCTTATGAACCGAAAATCAACAACTCGAAACTCAATTTGGAGTCTTAACTTCGAACAGGAACTCAACAAATCACCTTGTGAATAAAACTTGATCGTCTATCTTTGAAGAACAAGTGAAATCGTTTTAAACCTTAAGAGGATTAACCGAATAGTGTATTGAGGTTAAACCTAAACTCGAACAAACCCTTGATCGGTTTAGTATAACTCGGCTGATAACAATAAAGAACAAGGAGATCGAGCAACGAAGGATTTAAGAGTAATGTGTGTGTCGTGTGGAATGAATGAGAGATGAGGAGTATTTATACTCATCAAACCTTAGACTAGATGAACTAGGAGACAAGTCCTTGTTTCATCACAATACCTCCTTCCCTTGTTCTCCTTATCCTTTTACCGAACAAACACCCCTACTCGAACCTTCTAAGGAACCGGCCACCTTGGTATGTCCTTGGGGTTCGGGCTTTGTTCATTTACGGTCCTTGGTATTATTAAAGTGAAGTATAAAACGTGTTCTCCGTGTATTAACGTGTGTGCCCCCAATAGGCTCACATATTCGTAATGTATTTGTGCTAATATGACTACCATAATCTAACATGAATGGCCTCTGGAAAGGTGTCTACCTTTGGAAGGTTGATGATTTCACGAGATAAAGGATTGATGAGTTGTGAAGAAAAATCTTTTGCAACGGTTAGGAGCCATCCACATGATGAAGACCTACACGCCTTACCATATGCTTAAGGGAGTCATATGTTGTGGATGATCTTGTTTGAGAGGAGGAACAATTCACGAGACTCCATATCATCTTCACTTTCACTTTCAACTGAAAGCTTTAAGATGGAAACCGCGAAGGAGGTCCATTCGAGTAGTTGTGGTATGTTCTTGCGGCCGCTAAACGCCAAGACTTGCACACGCCTGCAAACGAGAGATAACCTTCGTAGAAAGTGATATGTTTAAGTGATATTATATCAAGTACTTCGGGCAACATCTCTGACCATTCCATCATAACTTATAATTGCTATTAAATCGTTGTGTTTTCTGTGTGATTTGCTAAACAGGTTTATCTTTCCATTTAAATCAAAGAAAGTCCTCCCTCTGTCTCAAATGTTTACCTTTCCATTTAGTATATCTCAAATGAGTGTTCACTCCTGGAGACAATAATTTTGTGACGGAAAAAGTATATAATTGAGTTTGGTTTTCGAATCGGTCATGGGCTGAAATTCACCAACCCATATTTCCATACAAATGCATAGTTATTTAAAAAGTTTTAAAAAGAAAGTAATAATAAAAAAAACCAAATTACAAGACATATATTCTATGAGGTGTTTGGCTAAGCTTATAAATTGGGCTTATGCTTATATTATATATGCATTTTATGGCTTATATATCATAAGCTCATGAGCCCATGATGAAGTTCGGATTAGCTTATATACATCCTACCCCATTCCCTCAACTAGTCAACTGCTATTCCAGCCACGCCCACCAGCACCAAATTTGACCGGATGTCTCCACAACCCGGTCTAAAAATTGACTGGTTACCTTTTTCAAATAGGTAAAAAAAATCCTTAATTTGCACACCATAGTAACTTTAGTACACTAAACTGAGAAGAAAAAAAAACTATACATATGATAGCTTGCAAGATGACAGCCTTTTAATTACTTGAACAACAACATTGTGACAGACACCCTAATCACTGATTGAAAGTGTACTATTGCCTGAAACTTGAACTAGAAAACCAAACACTTAGATTAAGGGGGGTGTTTGTGTCGGTTTATATAGCGGGCTTATGGCATATATGATTTTGGGCTTATGTTTCATAAGCTCATTTTTGTGGCTTATTTGGTTTTGAGCTTATGAACTTATATAAGCGGGCAAATTGCATAAAAAGGTACCCATTTTAGGCTCAATGTCAATTATAAGTACTCATTTTTTTTCTCAATTTAAGGTATCGATCTTTGTTTTTGTTGCAACGTTAGGCAATTAACAGGTTTTTCGGTTACATTTCTAACGATCGTTATTTTATTATTGCATCGTTAGTCGTTTATATACTATATTTATTTTCTAGATCTGACCCGTCCAAAACGACCATTTATATCACATTTTCACGACTCGGGTTCTAAATAGATTTTATGTGAAACGACGTTTCGGACAACTTTTTAGTTTTAACCGAGACCTGAATCTCAACAGAAAATGAAAATGACACCAAAATGCCTTACAGGATTCTGCTGGATTCTTATATTTAATATGACTTTCGGTTTTGGGGACCAGCTATCATGCGATATTTAAAACTTATACTACGTTTTATTCACACATTTTTTACTACATTTTTATACACATTTTTACATGTTTTGTACTTAGTTTTATAACTGTTTTTATACACACTTTTTATGCACGTTTTTATAACACACCGTTTTTATACACCACATTTCTATACACGTTTTTCTACATGCTTTTATCCACGATTTTATACATACATTTTTATACACGTTTTTACAGACACATTTTTATGCACTTTTTTTTAAAACGTGGATAAAATTGTGTGTAAAAACGTGTATAAAAATATGTGTATAAAAATATGTTTATAAAAATGTGTGTAAAAACGTGTATAAAAATATGTGTATAAAAATGTGTGTATAAAACGTGTCTATAAAAATGTGTGTATAAAACCGTGGATAAAATCATGTAGAAAAACGTGTATAAAAATATGTGTATAAAAATGTAATAAGCTGGCAGATTTGAAAACATCCGATTTGAGCACTGTCGAGTCCGTTATAGCCTTCCGGCGAAACATGAAAGTTGTTCGGAATGACATTTTACTTTGCCGCGAGGTTTGTTAGTTTTAAAATCGCATGATAGCGGGTCAAAACCGAAAGTCAAATTTCTGCGTTTTATTAAAAATATAATAAGTTCCGGCAGAATCCCGTAAGGGCATTTTGGTCATTTTCTGTTGAGATTCAGGTCTCGATTAAAACTAAAAAGTTGTCTGAAACGTCGTTTCGCATAAAATCTCTTTAGAACCCGAGTCATGAAAATGTGATATAGATAGTCATTTTGGACGGGTCAGATCTAGAAAATAAATATAGTATATAAAGGACTAACGATGCAATAATAAAATAACGATCATTAGAAATATAACAGAAAAACCTGTTAATTGCCTAACGTTGCAACAAAAATAAAGATCGATACCTTAAATTGAGAAAAAAAAAATGAGTACCTATAATTGACATTGAGCCTAATATGGGTACCTTTTTATGCGATTTGCCCTATATAAGCCGAAGAGTTTCAAAATAAGGCAAGGTTATGACACATATGCTGAAAAACAAATAAGCCATAAGCTGGCTATATAAGCCGAAACAAACACCCCCTTAGAGTTATAAGCTCATAAGCCATCATATAAGCTTGCACAAACACCCCTTATAACCAAGAAAGAAAGAAAAAAAATACCGAAAAATTCGTAGACCTAGGAAAGCATATTTACAAAAATAGATGCCCACCAACAAATACCCTGCATCTTTAAGATTAGTAAATTAACAAGCAAAAGAACCTGCACGTTGCGGCGGGGCTAATTTTTTTCCGAATAATTTCTTTACGGGATTTTTTGTGTAAGAAAATCGTAAATAGTTAAAAGTTGAGGGACCGTTTTGTATTTTTTTTTTACTTTGGGCCAGATTTTGGGCCACATTTTTTGCGAATTTTAGGCTAGTTTGTCGACAAATGTGTATATTAGTAATAAATTTTTTTATATGGCTTATGTGTTGGCCTCAAGTTTAAAGTGTTGTTTTTTTTTGCTGTATGGGTTTTTTTTAATATAATGGGTTGTACGTTTGTGACCATATCGATTATTTTAAAATTATTATGTATCGAAGATGTTTCCGCGGGTATTTTTTTATCTGAATAAATCGAAACTTTTGTAATATCTTTTGTCCTCCTACTTTGTGCATACAAATTTAAAAAAATAAAAACAAAATAATTTTTAAAAAAAACCTAAAATTGGGCTGGCCCAAATTGGGAGCCCGTTACTGTAGCACTGTGGCCCACTGTCAAAAACGACAGTGGATTTGTCACTCAATGTGTATATATACAAGCAAAAGAACCCGCGCGTTGCGGCGGGGATAATTTTTTCCCGAATAATTTTTTTTTACTTTTCGGGGGTTTTTTTTTTGGCGATGCGTTATGGCGGGGCTAATTTTTAATATTTTCTTTTTTTAATTTTTAATGATCTTCTTTTTTTGTATATATGATTCGGAGAAAAAAAAAATTTGCGTTGAGATGTGGCTATTTTTTCCCGAATTTATTTTCTTTTTTTGGTCGGTTTTGTAAAATATATTTTTCGGGGAAATTTTTGTGTAAGGGAAAAATCGTTAAAAATAGTTAAATAGGGTGGTGAGGGTCCGGTTTTGTATATTTTTTTTTTACTTTGTTAGGCAGATTAGTAATCTTTTGGATTTTAGGCTTAATTAATATAAAATAAATTTATATATTTTTGGGTTTTTTTTTTTTTTTTTTTTTTGTTTTTTTTTTTTTTTTTTTTTTTTTTTTTTTGTTTTGTTTTTGTTTTTTTTTTTTTTTTTTTTTTTTTTTTTTTTTTTTTTTTTTTTTTTTTTTTTTTTTTTTTTTTTTTATTTTTTGCTAATTTTTTCAATGATAATAAATATTTTCTTTTTTTTTGTAACTGATGCGGGAAATTTTTTTGCGTTATGGTCGGGTTAATTTTTTCCAGAATATTTTCTTTTTTTTGGGACGGTGCTTCTCGTTATCTTTTTTTGGGCCGGTGAATGTTAAAAAAAAAAGTTGTGAACAATTATAAACTTGACGTGTTTTTGTTGTTAATTTTTTTTTACGGTTTATTTTTTGTGTATGAGAAAATCGTTTAATTAAATAGTTAAAGTTGAGGGACTTTTGTTAATTTTTTTTTTACTTTGGGCCATTAAATTAAATTTTGGGCTAATTTTTTATTTTTTTACTTTGGCCAGTTTTGGGCCACCATTTTTACGATTTTTTTTTTATTTTAAGGCTTTTTAGTATAGTAGTTTAGGTATTTTGTCGACAACAAATGTGTTGTATATTGTAATAAAATTTTTTTTATATGGCTTATGTGTGAGGCCTCATGTTTTAAAGTGTTGTTTTTTTCTTGCTAAATTTGGGTTTTTGTTTATTATAATGGGTTGTACGTTTGTGACCATATCGATTATGTTAAAGTTATTAGATTATCGAAGATTGTTTCCGCGGATATATAATTTTTTTTTATCTGAATAATCGGAACTTTTGTAAATATATTTTTTATCATGCCTACTTTGTGATACAAAATTAAAAAAAAAACAAAAAAAAAACAAAAAATAATTTTTAAAAAAAAACCCAAAATCTGGCAGGCCCAAAATGGTGAGGTCCGTTACTTGTAGCAATGTGGGCCCTCTCACTGTCAAAACGACAGTGGATTGTTTTGTCACTCAATGTTGTAATACAAGGCAAAAGAACCCGGCGTGTCTGGCGGCGGGGGCTATTTTTTTCCCGAATTAAATTTTTTTTTACGTTTCGGGTGTTTTTTTTTGGCGATTTGTGTTATGACGGGGCTTAATTTTTATTATTTTCTTTTTTTTTTGTATGATTCAGGGGGATAAAAAATTTTGCGGTTTTTGGGACGGGCTTATTTTTTCCCGGTATAAATTTTTTTTCTTTTTTTGGGACTGGTTTTGTAATTTTTTTTACGGGGATATTGGGGGGTAAGAAAAATCGTTAAAAATAGTTTTAAAGGTGAGGGTGCGTTATGTATTTTTTTTACTTTGGGTCCAGATTTAATATTTTAGGCTATTTTCATTTTTGGGGTTTTTTTTTTTTTTTTTTATTTTTTTTTTTTTTTGTTTTTTTTTTTTTTTTTTTCTAATTTTCTTCACGGGATACTTCCTTTTTTTTTTTCTTTGTTTTGCTGTTATTATGATTCGGGGAAAAAAAAAATTTGCGTTGGGAGGGTTTTGTTAAAATTTTTCTCGAATATTTTCTTTTTTTGGGACGGTTCGATATCTTTTTTTTTTTTGCCGATGAATGTAAAACAGTTCGAATGTGTACAATAAAAATTGAGTGTTTTTTTTTGTTAAATTTTTTTTTTACGGGGTTTTTTGTAAAGAAAATCGTAAATAGTTTATTTAAAGTTGACGGGTTCCGTTGGGTTTTACTTGTTGATGCCGTTTTGTATTTTTTTTTTACTTTGGGCCAGATTTCAGGCTAATTTTGGGCTAGTTTTTTTTTTTACTTTGGGCCTGTATATTAGTAATATTTTTTTATATGGGTTATGTGTTGGGCCTCATGTTTAAAGTGTTTTTTTTTTGCTATATGGTTTTTTTTAATATAATGGGTTCAACGTTTGTGACCATATCGATTATTTTAAAGTTATTAGGTATCGAAGATGTTTCCGCGGGTATTTTTTTTATCTGAATAAATCAGAACTTTTGTAATATTTTTTTCCTTCTACTTTATGCATACAAATTTAAAAAAATATAAACAAAATAAAACCCATGAACACCCCCCCCCCCCCCTCCCCCCTCTTCTCCTTTATACATCCCCCAATATTTGAATTATAAATCTAAACCTTCATCACAAAATTACAACCAAACAAATGATTTTAACCTTTTAACCCAAAACCCCTCCTAAACCCAGAAACCAAACGGGCCCTAAGTTTTATAATCATTCAGATAATTTATCGTATGTTTGGGCCTTTGGGGTAATAGCTTATTTTTTCATAAAGGTCAATTAGCTGAATCTCAAACTTATTAACATAAAATCACATAGAAATATAACAAATTAAATTCACATATATTTTTAGTTTTTGCCTGATCATTCATTATATATTGAAGAGTATTTAGGTAATTTAATTAGGTATAAGCCTTATAAGCCTCCTTTTTTTTATAGGTTTGGGCTTATGGAGGCTTATGGCTTATAAAAGATATTATAAACCTCTGTGACAAATAAAACTTATTTTATAAGTTTGCTTATTTTAAAAGCCCAACCCCTTTAAACCTTATAAAACCGTTGCCAAACATAGACCTAATGTCTTCAATGAAAAGAGTGCATTGTATTTGAATTTGAGAAAGATACTACTATTCTTACCCCATGGTCACTAGAAACGTACCAAAAAGTATAAAATATTCTATTTTGTTTTCTTGTTTACAGTGCAACGTAGTTCTTATCAGTTTCCGTTTCATACATTTTGACAATTTAATACTTTTAACTTGTCAAACTTTATAACATAAACAAAATTATAAAAATAAAATAAAAAAACATGAGGGATGCAAATGACTTTTAACCTTTTAACCCAAAACCCCTCCTAAACCCAGAAACCAAACGGGCCCTAAGTTTTATAATCATACAGTGCAACGTAGTTCTTATCAGTTTCCGTTTCACAGTTTTATAACATAAACAAAATTATAAAAATAAAAAAACATGAGGGATGCAAATGACTTTTTTTGGAGAGTTTTAATGTTGGTGACTATTTAGGATTTTGTTTGAATTTTGATATTTTTTATTCTCGAAAATTAAAGCCCACTTTTAAAACTACGCTAAGGGGTCGTTTAGTTGGTGAAAAATATTTCTATTTTTCAGTTTCTAATTTCATAGAGAAGAGAATTGTTTTTCTTCTTTAGAGAAGAGTTGAGATTTTTGAAAACCCGTTTAGTTGGAGTTACATTTTTCTTTTTTATTGAGAAGAAATGAGAAAGAAAAAAGTGAGAATGATAAATTAGGTTTTTAAATTTTTTTTGAAAAATGTTAAAAAAAAGTGAGAATGAGAATTCCATTTTTCTTGAAAGTTGTTGAAAAAAAATGCGATTAAACGGATTTTCAATAGTTTCATTTTGATATGAAAATTTTCCTAGAAAAATAAAATATTTTTCGCCAACTAACTAAACGGCCCATAAGTCATTCGTTTCAATTTATCATCTATCTCCGCATCTATATCATCAAAATATTCACTCTTTCTAAAATGATGCTACTGTTGGGTTTTATAATCTAATTAACAATTAATTAACACGAGTACGCAGCGGAATAAATGATCACGTGTAGAACACAATAATTAACAAGATAGAAAATATGTACCTTTTAGCACGAAACGATACACCGTTTAAAGGTAACCGTAAACACCGTCTTCTTTATACGCGTGTGTATAATACCACGCGAAACCACAAGAATCAAAGTATGATTCCTCTAAGCTTCCACACACTATACGTTTGTAGCAAACGACGAGGTATGCTAGTACTAGTAGTGTATAACAAACGATCTTTATTCGTCTCTTGAATCTATCAACTTACGACCAATAATTACCAATGTTATTATATTATTCATACATGTCACATAAACACACATAAAATCATAAAATCTCATAAACCAAACTTTTAGAACAGTTAATTAGGTCAACGCTATAGTTTGACCAACCTGCTCAAGCCATAGTTGTCACACGGCCGGCCCAAGAACCTCTCTTTCCTTTTTCCCGATTTTGACATTAGCCGTTTAACTTTTAAATACTAATGTTTGTCGTTAATTACTTTTAACGGTCGTTTACTAAAACATTATTTAAACATTGTTTACGTATTAACGTGTGCATCCCCTTTGGCTCGAATAAATAATTTGAACATATATTATTTACAATGGACATATTCCAACAGCTCCCACTTAGACATGTAAATAATACCATAACATTGGTAAGCGTCTAGCAACACGCCAATGCTCCCAAAATATTCGAGTGTGGTTTCACAAGGCATGAACAAATGATTTGTGAATTTACAATCCCTTTGTTTCTGATACCGTTGTTAAATTGGATATGAATCAATGTCATTCCATATTTAACGATTCTGTTTCTTGTATATATGATTAATCAAGATTACCAAAAATCATTGAGACATATCTACCTGAGTTTTTGGGTGCGACCACACATACATCTGATTATTTCTATGAGGGGCCCAGTGGTATCTTCTTCAATAATTTGAAGGAACAAATTATATATTGACTACAAGTGTCTAGTCATCATATGGCATAAACCATTCTGACATAGCCCTTATTAGTTACCTTATTCAGGACAACTTAAACTATATCAAGAAGGAATATCCACATATGCTAAACCTACTTGCGTCTCAAGTCTAAGGATTTATGTAAATAAAATCACGTACAAGATTCACTTGATGACGTCGATCCATAAAGTGATATTCTTGTGGCGGGGAAATCCAATATT
Organism: Tanacetum coccineum; assembly: GCA_026074375.1. Classification (NCBI taxonomy): domain Eukaryota; kingdom Viridiplantae; phylum Streptophyta; class Magnoliopsida; order Asterales; family Asteraceae; genus Tanacetum; species Tanacetum coccineum. The sequence goes on from BQNB010041261.1 coordinate 23,640, forward strand.
CATCTTATGAATATCATGTGAGTTTGGTGGACTCATCCTTAATATCTCCAATATCACCAATCACTCAGAATTGTCTTAGTTTAACAATATTCCCATATTGTTAATCGACAACGGATTAATTTAGAATAATACATTTATTATTCATGGATTTAAACATGCAAATATAGGACACAATTTATAATATAAAATAACAAAATACCAACGTATCATTATCATAAAATAAAATTGTTTTACATCCCTTATCCAAATACTAAAACACAGATCTACATGAAACTACTAGCAGGACGAAGCCCCATGCCCCTGGCATGTTGAGTAAGCTTCCTATTTGATAAAGCCTTTGTAAAAGGATCAGCTAGATTGTTATCTGTGTGAACTTTAAGTATCCTTATTTCGCCCAGTTCAACACACTCGCGAACATAATGATATCGTCTTTGATAGTGTCTGGCGCCTTTCTGAACTCCCGGTTCATTAGCATAATGAACTGCAGCTGAATTGTCGCAGTACATATTCAAAGGTTCATTTATCGTTGGTACAATACCAAGCCCTGAGATAAATTTCCTAATCCAAACAGCTTCCATGGCAGCTTCTGACGCAGCTATGTATTCAGATTCTGTAGCAGACATTGCAGTGGTACTTTGCTTGGAGCTCTTCCAATCCACTGCGCCTCCATTCAAAACGAAAACATATCCTGTCTGAGACTTAGTGTCATCTCTATCAGTCTCGAATCCAGCATCGCAATAGCATTCAACTCTAAGTTCTGTGCTAGGATTTCCACCATAAACCAAGAACATATCTTTAGTATTTCTTAAATACTTAAGAATGTTTTTCACAGCAGTCCAGTGAGGTTCACCTGGATTCTGTTGAAATCGGCTTGTCATATTTTGCGCGAACGCAACATCAGGTCTAGTGCACCTAACCGCATACATGATGGACCCTACAGCCGAAGCATAAGGTACATTCTTCATGCGATTCACCTCATTAGGTGTTTGAGCACCTTGTGATTTGTTCAAGTCAAGTCTTTCTTGCATGGGGATATGACCACGTTTGGAATTATCCATTTTATATCTCTTCAGAATTGTCTTAATTTAACGATATTCCCATATCATTAATCAACAACGGATTAATTTAGAATAATACATTTATTATTCGTGGATTTAAACATGCAAATATAGGACATAATTTATAATATAAAATAACAAAAATACCAACGTATCATTATCATAAAATAAAATTGTTTTAACATCCCTTATCCAAATACTAAACACAGATCTATATGAAACTACTAGCAGGACGAAGCCCCATGCTCCTAGGATGTTAAGTAAGCTTCCTATTTGATAAAGCCTTTGTAAAAGGATCAGCTAGATTGTTATCTGTGTGAACTTTAAGTATCCTTATTTCGCCCAGTTCAACACACTCGCGAACATAATGATATCGTCTTTGATAGTGTCTGGCGCCTCTCTGAACTCCCGGTTCATTAGCATAATGAACTGCAGCTGAATTGTCGCAGTACATATTTAAAGGTTCATTTATCGTTGGTACTATACCAAGCCCTGAGATAAACTTCCTAATCCAAACAGCTTCCATGGCAGCTTCTGAAGCAGCTATGTATTCAGATTCTGTAGCAGACATTGCAGTGGTACTTTGCTTGGAGCTCTTCCAATCCACTGCGCCTCCATTCAGAACGAAAACATATCCTGTTTGAGACTTCGTGTCATCTCTATCAGTCTCGAATCCAGCATCGCAATAGCATTCAACTCTAAGTTCTGTGCTAGGATTTCCACCATAAACCAAGAACATATCTTTAGTGTTTCTTAAATACTTAAGAATGTTTTTCACAGCAGTCCAGTGAAGTTCACCTGGATTCTGTTGAAATCGGCTTGTCATATTTTGCGCGAACGCAACATCAGGTCTAGTGCATCTAACCGCATACATAATGGATCCTACAGCCGAAGCATAAGGTACATTCTTCATGCGATTCACCTCTTTAGGCGTTTGAGCACCTTGTGATTTGTTCAAGTCAAGTCTTTCTTGCATGGGGATATGACCACGTTTGGAATTATCCATTTTATATCTCTTTAAGATCTTATCCATGTAAGCATTTTGACTAAGTCCAATTAATCGCTTCGATCTATCTCTATAGATTTTGATTCCAAGAATAAATGCTGCTTCCCCCAAATCCTTCATAGCAAAACACTTTCCAAGATAATCCTTTACACTTTGTAAACTTGGAATGTGATTACCCATGATGATTATGTCATCAACATATAAGATGAGGAATGTAACATTACTCCCACTAGCCTTTTGATATACACATGGCTCATCAAGATTTTGAGCAAATCCAAACCTTTTGATTTCCTCATCAAATCTTTTATTCCAGCTTCTTGATGCTTGCTTAAGACCATAAATGGATCTTTGAAGCTTGCATACTTTCCTGGGATGATTAGGATCAACAAAACCTTCAGGTTGCACCATATAGATGTCTTCATCAAGGTAACCATTTAAGAAGGCTGTTTTAACATCCATTTGCCATATCTCATAATCATAGTATGCTGCTATAGATATGAGAATTCTAATAGCTCTAATGTCAGCGACAGGTGAGAACGTTTCTTCATAATCAACCCCGTAGAGTTGAGTGTAACCCTTTGCTACAAGACGAGCTTTATAGACGTGTACAATACCATCCATGTCAGTCTTTTTCTTAAAAAGCCACTTGCTCCCAACGGTCTTACAACCAGGAGGAAGATCGACCAGGACCCATACCATATTGTCCATCATGGATTGTATTTCCGCATTCATAGCATCAATCCACTTATTAGATTCTAAGATTCTGGAACTAACGATAGCATGCTTTATAGCTAGTGGCTTCTCAAGATCCCCTAGACTAATATGCTCCTCCGCCTCTATAATCTTAGATATACGCGAATTGAGCTTTGATATGTTCCGATCGAACCTGACAAACCCGAAATCACTTCCCTATTAGGGTGGTTTCAAAACCTTCAACCTCTAATATAATTTTCGCTAGTAATGTTCAAACGTGGATGTATCTTCTCTTGAATTTGTTCAAGAACATACATCCCATCCCCTGACTTTATTGAGTTATGAGACTTTTCCAAAGAACTCAAGCTACCTTGCAACAATAATTTTGTTTTCCAGTGGGAAGTAAAATAGTAACTATTAGTAGACCTTGTTTTTATTAAAGTGATGGCATTCATATTCTTAAGCGTGGTATTCGTTCTAGTTAATGTACTTGGAATACTATAAGCTATTTGGGCCTAATTTACGGTCTTATGAGACATTAGATACCAAGCCCGGACCAAGGAAACCCTTCAAAGTCCAAGACCGCACGAACACCATCTCCTATAACTATAATAAAGGCCTGCTCCTCATTGTATAGAGGGCGTTGCTTCTCATTTCTCTTAAGGAAGTTACCATATTCTTTCTTCCTTCTAGCTCATTCCCTCTCTAAACTCAATCCATCTCTCTCTCTCTCTAAGTTCTTTTTATTTATCATGTGTGTAATGTGATTTGATAAGGGGATATCATGTGGATCAAGAGCTCAAGGTTACTTATTGGTTGGGTTTTGATTATTATTAGTTTTTCTTTCTTATTTTCTTAATTTTAATTTAATTTTATTTTAATTTTATTTTTAAGCCACGGTCTTAATTTTTTCTTTTGGTTTCGATGATAGTTTTCACGTAAAATATCTAGTATCTTTGGAATACAAAGTGTACAAGCTTAGATCTAAGCAATCTCTTACTAGTATTGATTTTTGGTTTTTGAAATGGTTTGAAAAAGTACAAATCTGATTTTTAAATTTTTTAATCTTAAAAATCTTAAAGTTTGTATTTTTTAAGATCTTATAGGCTTATTATATCAAGTTTACAAAAATTTTTGATAAAATCGTCAAAAAAGTTAAGCCTATTTAGTGTTTTTGGTAAATTTGTATCTCTTCTTTGGGTGTAGAGGCTAATTAGGACTACATGAAGGCAAAAAGAAATATTTTAAAAGGGAATAGTCCCTATGATGAAGGCAATTCAAATAAAAATAGGTTAAGGGGATTAAAATTTTCATTGAATGTTGATAAAGATCTGTGTTTTATAGAATGTGATTAAGACATTTCACTAAAGACGATTAAGATTATACCTGAAGGCGATCAAGATTTTTTTTTCTTTAGGAGTCGAGAAAATCTAAGGCGAATATGGTCTTTACTTTGAGGCGATTAAGAGTTTTATTTCATTGGAGGCGATTGATTCAGAAGGCGAAAAGACAGTTAACTCTGAAGAGCGATTAAGATTTTTCTTAGAGGCGATTTAGTCTGAAGGCGAATAAGGATTTTTTTTATAGGCGATTAAGGACCTTAAGAGAGGCGATTTAACCTTTGGTCTAAGGCAATTTAGCCATTGGCAAACATCTATAGACTTAAGTAACTTTAATCCTTTTAACGTTTTAAAGGAGCAAAATCAATACAATCGAATATAACACTAAAACAATCCTACCTTATCATTCACATCACTTTCAAAATGGTTTACTCAACAAGACATTTATGAAAGCCGTTTCTGAAACCCTCCTCCTATGCTTAACAAGGGACAACTATGTTCCATGGTATATCTCATTCGTCTTCGTTACGCAAAGATAGACCAAAACGGAATATCTAATCGAAGATTTAATCAAGAATGGTCCCTTATGTAAGAATAATTATTCTGAACCAGGTGACCCAGACCATGTAAAGTTCCGTTGTTAAGAAACTTTTTACGAGCATATAGACGAGGAACTTTACTAAAGGAACATTAAACCAGGTGGAAGCAGACGATCAAGCAAATTCATACCATCCTCTAGATCCTACCTGAAGACAACAACTCCGCCGTAGTATAATTGAAAACTCTTAGGAAATAGGTATACCGATGTTCAGAAAATGATGAAGAGGATCTGATATTTTGGGGCCACAGGAAGAAGAAGCCAAGTTATTCAATGAAAGGAAAGGTTCACTTATCCAGATGGAAATCATTGTCATCATACTATCATTTATTCTCAAAGCTAATGAATGACTTCAAAAGAGAACAAACATTTCCCTGAAAAGAAGCCAGCAATCCAAAAGTTCGCATAACACTCTTCAGCCAAAATGGAAACATCACAACATCATTGTTCGTTAGACTAAGGATTTACATGAAGTGGATTATACTCAGTTGTATGACTTCTTGAAGATGATCCAGGAGGAGGTGAATGAATTAAGGGCAGAATGACTGGCAAAGACTCATGATCCTTTGGCATTAATGGCACATTCTCCTAATCCTTATAGCTACCTAGTGTTTCACCAAGATCAACCATCTCCAAGTACCTATATGCAACAACCAGTTCACAACAAGAACTACAACCCATAACCATCATTCAATCAGAACTACGTGCAACAACCAATATCATCTAGATGTAAATTTCTAATCCCACTACGTACCATGAACACTAACTTTTTTCCTAAATGAACTAAAGCATTCAAACTCTCTACACCAACCAAACAACAATCAAAGAATTTCCAACCAACCCACTCAACAGCGGATAGCATAACCCGGTGTGATATAAGACAAGAAATATAGATTCAAATAGTTTTGATGAAAATGATAGGAGATCAGTATAAAGATAGTAATGCATAGCAAGAATGTCTAGAATCAGGTTGTTTCAGAATGCTATTCAGAATCCAGGATTCAGAATGTTGGATATTAAGAATGGCTTATTGTTGATTCCATGTATTTCTCAACCAAATATGAATCAGATGGTAATGTTAATGTTGTAGACATCATGACTGAAGGTATTGAAAATGTGAACAATGGAAAATCAGATAAGGTTTACAACTGCAAGAGGATTGGTGTTATTATGCTAGGAACTAGCACATTCAGACCAAGGAGGAAAGATGGCTGCTTATCTTCCCCCAACTCTGCTATAATTGCTTCAAAAGGAAGAAGAGGGATCTAACTCCAGTTGAAAGAGTATGATTTGATGGCTGCTTGCAGTGGATTTCGATGAGATCGAGGAAGACATATACGAAACTACATCTTGATGGCTAATTTGAAGCAAGCATCGACATCCGGTACTCAGACTGCCAAAGCTCATGTCTACGACTCTGACGGCCTAGCTGAGGTACATCAGTATGACAGCTATTATAATAATGATATATTTAATATGATTACTCAAGAAGAGCAGTATACTAAGCTACTCAAACTTTAACACCCCCAAATTTCATCGCAGGGAAACCAACAAGTATGGGTTTAAGTATGCATAGCACAACAACAAAAAATATAAAGAACGACCAAAAGAGACGTTTAAAACATAACAGAGTACCCATTCAATGAAAGATATAGTTGAAAAACATGTCCACAATATCGTCAACAGAACAACAAGCATACAAAAGTTAAGAAACATAACACCAAGTGTTTTTGATGAATGGAACCAAAACAAGTTTAAGCAACCATTTCACGCTAAACTCCATTCGCCACTCCAAGCCATCAACCTTGATTACCTGAGATAAAACATGCTAAAAAGTCAACGATAACGTTAAGTGAATCCATAGAGTTTATATAAATAAAAAGTGAACACAAGTATTTTTAATCATCGAAAACTTGAGGATCAAAACAAGTTTAATCACTAATGCATTAATCTCATGCACCGAATCCTTCACCAACACATTATAAATGTGTAATCACATGCCCCCACAACTAGGTAATATTGTAATATACCCAAGAAAATTCTCAATACAAAATGTCCTTTAGGGGTGATCGCGCCATGGATGTCACAACCCCAGACAGGGCAGTCACGGCCCAATAGATCTATTTAATGTACTAGCGCTCACCCATCATAGGAAATTAACAGTGCATGAAATTAAGGGGCCTTTCTGCAATAGGTACTTATGCAATTAGTTCACAATCGGGTCCAGCAACCATAAATCACTTGTGTTCAATTTATAAAACTAGCATGTATCTCCCTCGCGGGGTTTATGAAAACATTTATAAGTAGAAAGGCGAGGCTATGAACTCACCGAGATATCAAAGAGATCAGAAGTATAGTAAGTCTTGAACAAGATAAAATCCCTTACGCACCACCTAAAATACGTGACGCGTCTTAGTATAATATACAAGTAAAAATAATACGTAAGAAAAGTTTGACGAATATAGGATGTGTTCCTAAGATGTGCGCAACATGGCTTCTTGACTTAACTAAAGTAATTTTGACTCTCAAATTGACATATGACCTGTTCTTATATGTAATTAAACATCTACCAAATTTCGCCGTCTAATTCCAATTTTAAGTATGATTATCTACACATTTGTCATTTTTAGTCAAGACGTAAAAGTCGCAATTCTGGAATTAGCTCATGTTTAGGGGCCTGTATCTACCAATCTATAAATGGTATAAACTCAAGGTTTTCACCCTTGGAAATAGATTTTTACTAACCCTAAGTCAAAACAGAAAGTTGACTGAAAGTCTTACTTTTGCCATTTTAATCATAACTCCTAATCTAAGATAGCAATGGATGTGAGGCCAAGTGCTAAAGCTTCCCTATGATGTCTAGTATTGACCCATGCTTTAAAACCCAAACATTTTATAACACCCTGTGTTTTCAAGTCTTTGACGACGTCAATAAATGTACTATTTATTTTTTTATTATTGTACGTGTTTGCT
>BQNB010041261.1:34898-46878 GCA_026074375.1 Tanacetum coccineum
GCTTTTACTTCCTCCAGCTTTTCTTTCTTTCTCTTCTCATACTCATACTTATCTGCCATGATTGGTAGTAGTTTCTCATAGTGCTTTTCACAGAACTCTTCGAGATCTACAGCGGATGTAGTTCTCACGGAGTCCTGGGGGATTTGTTTGTTCTTCCCTATCGTATTCCGCACATCGGACTTGGGATGACTAGGGGTAGGTTGTTCGTGATTGCTCATGGCGAGTATTTTTGAGGAACGCAGTTATATCGGTCTCACGGATGACGCCAACTTGTTAGTACAAGAACTGTGTATATGGGGGTAAATGTAGGTTTAGATCACTTATTGGGCTGGGCCAATGAGTGGGCTGCGATGTAGACCTTGTACTAATCCAAGTAATAGAGAGGTAATCTGCACAAATGAGAACAAACCGTTAGCCTTACCGCAGGGCGGACCCCGCGATTAAGCTCCGGCGTGAGAGTAAGTATACATGTTTATCAGAGAATGTCAGAGTATGTGTGTGTATTAATGATTAGATAGAATGTATCTTTTTTGGGTGTGAAATGACCCCTATTTATAGGCAAACCCAATACTAGGGTTCCCTAGTATTTCGCTTGTAACTGTTGGTGGCCGGAGTGGGTCCCTTGTCGGGCAAGGGTCCACGTGTAATCGTTTCTGCGGACGCGAGTGATCTTCCGCGGTCATTGCATGTCCGCGGAGGTGCAACGGTGCGGCTTTTAAAGATACTCACGTGCGTCTTTGAAATATCCGGAGTATGACCCTTGTCAGGCAATCCGGCTATTCGTTGTATTGGGTCTGGGCCCATATGCGTATATTATGAACTTTGGTGTTTTCATCAATACTAAATGACATGTTTATAGTAGTTGGTTCTAGAGTTTCTTAAGAAATCTGATTAATAATATCAAATTTTCAGTTTTTTTGATTCTATTTTTTTGATGAATTTGCAGGTGATGAAGGTCATTTTAGTTGTTGTTTTTAAGTTTATTAAGCATCATCATGGTCAAATTTTTGAATACTCTGCTATAAGCTGTTGCAGAACTCATACCGCTTCACTGACTGATTTCGGAGGTGTTGGTGATGGTGTAACATCTAACACTAAAGCTTTTCAGGCAGCCATTAATCATCTCGGTCAAGTTGGATCCAACGGCGGTGGTTCGTTGTTGTATGTGCCACCAGGAAAGTGGTCGACTGGTAGTTTCAATCTTACTAGTTATTTCACTTTGTTTCTTCATCAAGATGCTGTTCTTCTAGCAACTCAGGTATCATTTCATTATTGTTTTTTCTGTATTTTTGTTACTTTTCCTTTTGTTAATTTAGCATTATAAGTTATAAAAGGTATAAAAGTATGTACATTTGACCATAGTAGTTGAAAATTTATACACTGAACTTTTATCATCTTTTTAGGCCACCTAACATAAGTATATTGAAGTACAAACAAGCCAGATTAAGCCAAATCACAGAGCATATTCACACATTATATGTGTGTTGAACTTAATTTGGTTTGTTCTTACTAGAAATGTCATTTGGACTATTAACTATGCTGAATCTTAATATGTTTTAATATATGCCGAGTAAAGTTTTAGCAAATGTTGCTATGATTGCTGTTGTGTACTTGTGTGTTATATTAAAAGATGGTTTGTCTTGATTGCTAAAGTCGTGAAAGTATTGTGCTATTTCATATAATAATCCCTTCACTATAATAAAAACACTGTGTGCAAATGAAAATGTTAAAATTATAAACAACCAGTTAATGGTTACACAGTCGTTCATTCTCTTTAAATGGTAAGATAGATACATGTAGTCGTACTTAGAAGAAGTTATTAGTGTCTATATTTAGCAATAGTAGTTCATCCAATCAACAAGATATATTAATGCCAACATGTAATTGTAAATTAGTAAAACAAGGATTATTTTGTATTAAATCTTATTGTTGTTAACATAGTGCAGTTGATTGTTGTAAATCTTTGAAGTCAGGCGCAACTGTATCTTACTTCGGTTACAGACAGGAAACTTTTATTTCGTTATGTGAAGTTTTCATTTCTTTATTTTTAGGATGAGAATGAGTGGGCAGTGATTGATCCCTTGCCCTCTTATGGTCGTGGATGAGATGCTGATGGTGGAAGATACATTAGTTTGATATTCGGCACCAGTGCCGTAGCTAAGCGAACGAAGGCCCTGTGTGAAAGCTTATACGATAACTAAATACGATGGTCAAAAATATATCATACCAACTATGGAAAGCAAAAACATAGTGTTTTGATAACCTATCTTAAGTTTTAACAAATATATATAACTTACGATTATATAACGGTAACAATTTTTGTGTGAAAGTGAATTTTGAGGCCCCAAATGTATAACGTGGTATATATTTTGAGGCCCTTAAAAATTTGAGGCCCTGTGCGGTAGCACACCTCGCACACCCTCAAATACGGCTCTGTTCGGCACCAATCTCACCGATGTTGTATTCACCGGTATATTTTTATAAATCTGCTTACATCAAAACCCTTCTTTAGTCTTTTGTGATTAACTTTAAAACCACTGATTTAAACAACTCATCATAATTATAAAACTTAACACACCAAATCACTATAAATTCTAGAGTTCACATTTGGAGTTCTGTTGTGAAGGGAACAATGGGACAATTGATGGTCAAGGACAACCGTGGTGGGACAAATTTCACAAAGGCTAGCTGAAATACACTCAACCTTACCTCCTTGAAATCATGTACCCCACAGACATTCAAATATCAAATATCAAATGTTCATCCAATATATAGCAGGTATGCAAAAAATTCTTTCAAGTGAGCATGTCTTGTTTTCGGAGTAATAGTATTAAACATAATATGGTCATTTCATTGGGTCGATACAGCAATATAATCATTCAAGGAATTACAATTCTTGCACCAGTTAGATCTCCAAACACTGATGGAATCAACCCAGGTATGAAGTGATTTTTATCCACCAACTATTTATACATTGACCTTTGAGGTCAAAGCTACCTTTTTTGAATGGGAAAATGTTGTAAGTTTAGTCATTAATGCAAATTAAAATGCTATTGTTAGGATTTGCTACAGGGTTAAGACCAGTGTTTTAAAACCCTGGTTGACCCGGCCGGTTGAACCGTGAACCAGTCGGGTGACCGATGCCGGTTTTGAGCGAAACCTCGGTTTAACCGCCGATTAAACCGGTTGACCGTGACCTAGTGGCTCGACCGGGTCAATTAAAAAACTGGTTTTTAAAACATTGGCTTAGACTACTTGAAAAAAAGAGTCTAAAATTTCGCATGATAACATTTACACAATATTTAAAATCAAACATGATCATTTTGACAAGAATAATACTTTGTTTTGGGTCAAAACCATGTTTTTTGGAACTGGAACAAGATAATTTTTTTGTCACAACTTTAACTGGATTTAAACATATCTATATCTGGATGAAACAGGATAGAATAACATTCATATTGTTTTTCAGGGTGCAATTAGTTCAATTTGTGCAATACCTTGACTTTTGCGGTAAAATCTACTTTCTGTTCAATGAGAAAAAGATGTAATTCTTAGCATGAATAAAACCGGAGTTTTTGTTTGCGAACTTTTTACAATAATTTGTAATTTACCTTTTTCTGAACTTTTAATTCTATAAATTTGTGTTATTTGCAAAGTCAAAGCTAATATGTTTGACTTGTATCTCTGTTCTTTCAGATACTTGCACAAACACACGAATAGAGGACTGCTACATTGTCTCGGGCGACGACTGTGTGGCTGTCAAGAGTGGTTGGGATGAGTACGGGGTCCCATTTGGGATGCCAACCAAACAACTGGTAATCCGATGGCTAACATGCATTTCACCAACTAGTGCAGTCAGGGGCGGAGCCAGAAAGTTTGGCTCGAGGGGGCACACTTTGATATTTTTTAATAACTACACTACAAAATGATTCTTAGGAGGGGCAAATTACGAAAAAAATCGGATATTTTCGAAAATTTACACTACAATTTTTTTCGCTAGGGGGGCACTTGCCCCTTGGGCCCCCCCCTTGTCTCCGCCCATGAGTGCAGTCATTGCTTTAGGAAGTTAAATGTCGGGAGGAATTCAAGACGTTAGAGCTGAAGACATCGTAGCCATCGATTCAGAATCAGGAGTCCGGATCAAGACAGGTGTCGGTAGGGGAGGGTTTGTTAAGGACATTTACGTAAAAGGGCTCACCATGAAAACCATGAAATGGGCGTTTTGGATGACAGGCAACTACGGGTCCCACACTGATGACAAATGGCACCCGAATGCAATCCCCATCATCCAATACATTAATTACCGAGACATGGTGGCAGAAAATGTTACAATGGCTGCTAGATTAGAGGGGGTGATCCGTTTACTGGGATATGTATATCAAATGTGACTATTGAAATGTCAAAGTTTGCCAAGAAATTAATATGGAATTGCACGAATGTGGAGGGAATATAAAGCGATGTGACACCTCAATCATGTGCTGCCTTGCCAGTTCAAGGGGGGAAAGCATGTGATTTTCCTCCAGATAAGTTGCCTATTGAAGATGTTAAAGTTCAATTGTGTTCTTTTAAAGCAAACTACATGTAAAATGTAAAATTTCATATTGTTTTAATAAGGATCATACTTCATACTCTCACAGTGTCTTGATTATTTTATGTGTTGCACCTTGTTACCTTGTCGATTAAAAGTTGTACGATGTGGCTTAGGAGTTAGATATTTTATGCTGTGATAAAAAGATTGAAGCATGTTAGAAGATCGGTACACCTTTCTTTGAAGAGGGATTTCTATATAGAACTCAAGAGATGTTACGCAAAAACGAGCAACTAATTTTGAGATCTTGTGAGGGTGTTAGACGTGTGCATGTTTGACCAGGGTGGTATGTCAACGGGACTCTTTGCAAACCTGACAAGATAAACATCAGCAATTCCGGTACAGTCCCATCGTGGTTAGCTTTAGGCGGAGAAGAATCAGTCCAAGTTAACCAATGAAACCAATATCCAATATAATATTACAAGGATAAAAGCATCTGAAATGGACCATATGTTGATAGGAAGTAGTATCTCCAAACGCCGTCATGTATTGGTAGCTCATACGTTTCACAGCTTCCCTTTCTATGAACCGGATGATTACAGAAACCTCTAACGGATGGCCTGGTTTTGATATATATTAGCATCAATGAGAATATACACTCATCCAGTATACATGGCAACATGTTTTACAATACATTCTCAACCTTATAGTGTTTTAATTAATAAACCATAACCTTGTAAAAAAAAAGGAACAATACAACTGTGGTCATAAAAATGGAACAGAAGGAAGATATTGTAGGGAACTGTGGTAAAACAAAAAACCACTCAAATGCAGAGGTATATTTATAAATATGCAACAACTAGACAGAACCAAACTAATAAGCAGAAATAATGTGATGATGCTAGTTATGCTAATACAAAGTGTATGCTGCAGAAATATAAACAGTGCAGTAGTGCAGAGCAAAGCAAAGAGGTCTGCATCATTATCATAACACAGATCGCACAAACCATTAACATCTAAAGATAGGATTCATTGATTTAATGAAGAAGAAGAAGATACTAATTCCAAAATTCATCATATCGTTCAACTACACTATTTACTTGCGCATATCCTGGATACATTTCTGAAAGTTTACCTTCATTAAATGCACTTTAAGTTGTGCCCACTAGGCACATATTAGCAAAACCCTTACCAAGAACAGTACATCAAAAATTGCAAGTTTGTAGACAGTAGTCTTGACTGGTAACACGCACTTCTATATATGTCTTCTTGGCTTCTTTCCAATCTAGTATGAAAGTTCTAAAGGATTCATTATCAGCTAGCCTCATCCATAATCCCTCAGTAACTTCCCACTCAAGCTTGTAAGTCCCCTGATCCAAGTCAAAGTCTTGGTTAATTCTTTCCATGAGATTTTCAAGTTTAGATGATGAGGTTGAGAGAAGGAATAAGGTGGATTTATCTTTATAAGACGCTACTACGGCTAGATCCTCGTCATACTTATTTTTCTTTTTCCTGTACAGGTTGGTCATGGGCTCTTCTTGTTGATTCAAATCACTGCATTTTCTCTTCGTTGTTTCTTTATATGGTTTTGACGGCTGTGATATTCTGTTTCCTTCAAGAATCTTAAAAGATCCAGTTCCACTTCCTAAAGAATTCTGAACATCATAAACATTTAACTCGTCACCAAGTTTTTCACAAGAAGCTAACTCAAAACTTGGCAAACACGCCTTTAGTGTTGATAACAATGACTCCAGCAAGATAAGATAGTTTCGACTTTTGGGCCATAAGAATTCAAAAGCATAATCAACATAATCTCCGGTGCAAGTGCCCTTCAGACATATCACAAGACAACTGCATTCAGCATTGGAAGAGAGTACCCCCAACAGCCCGTTATTATTTTCACCACTCAACACGTTAATATTTCTGCAGAAGTGTGGTTGACGAGTTTCAAGTGTCTTCCCAACAAGCCCCTCCCCCAATCTCAAAGGAATCACATCACATGTATCATAAAATTTCTTAACGTGAGACAAAGAATTATCATCATGGTCTGAATACACACGACAACCAACCAATTTTATTAGAAACCATTGTTTTACAAAAGATCCATGATGATTCTTGCTAGTAAAATCATACGGCATCCAAACTTGACCAAGAGTTAAGTCATGCGATTCACAAACCCTCTGTAAAGCTTCTTCAATTTCATTCATGGGAGGGTTGAGATTGCTTATAGTCTGTCAAATACAATCAGGATAAATAAATGAACTGATTTAGACACATCCATCCAATTTCTAGTTACTCGAAAGAAACAAAAGCATTGTATATACCTTAAATGCCAAATTTTCTTGTCTATGATGATAAATTCCAAGCCCAAATTTCTGCAATTAGATATTTAAAAGTCACAACGAAGTAGAAAAATCAGATAACTTATTATACTAATCTAGAACCTATTATCACATATAATCTAAAGCTAAGCCCAAATGAGAAACAGATGCAACATACCACATACCTCTAGTGCAAGTTTCAACTCAGTGGATATGACAAGCAGCCCTTCAGAACCATTCATACAACACTCAACAACACCAATACAATGATCACTTTCAGAATGATCGTCAAAAACAGGCAAAAATAACGAACAAGTCAAACCACATTCCAAAGCCGAATCAACCAACGAACTCTCACTCCCCACCTTCCGAACCCCTCTCATATCCATAACTACTTCCGGAAAACGGTTCAAAAAAACACAAACACGCGACCCATCAAACTTGCTATTATTAGCACTAACATCAACACAATATTGATACTTCATACAAGATATCCTATATTTCCGCAAACGAGGATTAAGACGTGCTATTGCAAAAGGCTGATCACAAGTTGATAACATATTCCTTCCATTTTCATCCTTCACAAGTGCCCAAAACTGAAGAATTATTTCCTTCAATGGAAACGAACCAACACTACTTATAGCATTTTTTATCTTCTCATGAATCACCCAATCTGTTCAAACATTATACAGTTTATTCTTACTATTAAACTAGGTAAAATAAAAAATATACCCGTTTTATCGACGCTTTTCACAAAATACACATTATATATGATTTTTTTTTTCATTTGCAAAACTTGCTACATTTGACGAGACACTTCTCAGAACTCCCTAGAGTGCGTTTAGTTAGAGAAAATTTTCTTAATTTTCTATTTTCAGTTTTATAAGAAAAAGGAGGGGATTAAATTTTCACTTTGGTTTTTTATTTCATACCTTAAGAGTTTTCAAAAAATTATGAGCCCAATTATGTTCTTCCCTCTTGAAATACACAGGTTCCTCTCATACTTAGAGTTATCCCTTTTTTTACTAAAACTAGCACGGTACCCGCGCTGCCGCGCAAAGCGGCGGTTTAAGGGCATTAAAAAACAAAAACTAAAAATTAATAAAAATATATCAAAATGGATATTGAATTAAAGAGCACAAAAATTTTAAAAATATGGTGAAATTAGATCATAAAAAAAATAAATAGATACAAGGATATTTCAATTTAAAAATAAATGTGGTTTTTAATTAACAAGTGACACATGTCACTGTAAGATGTGGTTCCTAAGATGCGGTTCCCTAAAATGAAAATGAGATGAATGGTCAAAATTGCATATCTTTATATTCCATAATAACTAAGTTTAAAAGTGTGAGATTTTGCAAAAATAAATTGTCTTAAATGCTTTATAATATAGTATAGAAGTATAGATTAAGACTACAAAGCAACAGTCATCTTGACACCACAAGAGTCAAGACAACATTCATCTTGACAACATACATCTTATATGTGTTGGTGATTTTAGTGTCATCAATCGTTTTTGTGTAATGGTGATATACCCGGGACCAAATGGATTTCAAGTTAAGTTATAATACAAGTTCGGAGGTGCGGAGTGCACGCTTGTATAAACTAATTAACTTGATTTCGGATACGATAATGGAAAAAGGTTGTGAATATAAAGTCAAAGGACGCAATAGTGACAGAATCCGTGGTCACTAAACTGTTGGTACTTGACATACCTATGTCTTTGACAGCAGTTAGCGACGGTTTGAAACTGTACCAAAACTGTTGCTGAAACATTAAAAGGGTAGTGTTGTGACTTTTCACCAAAAGGTGTGACTTTTCATCAAAAGTCATACCTTTTCCCTTCAACCTCCATTAAGTTAATATATATATGAACACAATTTGGTCTTCTAGATGAACATCTTCATATCAATAACAAACACAACAAATTATTCAATGTTTTGCTCTTTTTCTTGTGCCTAGAATTAGAGTGTGTTCTTGTCTTATCCCTATACGAATTTCGTGTAACCCAAGGCACCAAATAGGGTCGAAATATTGTAGACTTTTACACGATTCAAGAATTTATCCGGCAATCTATGATTATCAAAACCCGAATACCAACAATATGTGTATATGTGTGTGTGTGTGTCGAATCTATAAATCACAAATTTAATTCACATATCTTTCTAAAAATCGAGTTATGGTAATGATTCAATAAATTAGTATATATGATTCACAATGGTAATTATATAACTGATTCGATTTCTTTTTACACATTTTGGATTAGAAACACATTCAAATAAGTTCTACACTTGGAAAAACTTCAATCGAAATTAAAAATCTATCGTTTTTCAAACCCTTCTCTTCTAAATTGAGAAGGGTTTAATCCTTCTCAATGGATGTATATATGCGATTCTCCCTCAATCGCAACACAAGAACATCAAAGGTATTGAAACATAATTAAAGAAATTAAAATTGAAGTTATTCACCTGAAAATAATGATGGGTTATGCATGTTATCTGGTATTTCAAATTTGCTCCAAAAAACACGTCTTTCAAGAAACCATTTGGTTTGTTTTGTTGCGCTGTCATTGTAAAGTTGCGATGCAAGGGTTTTTGGGAGTTCATCGTCCTCCCCCATTTTTGATCGATCGCCTAATATGCTTAAAGCCCCAATTTGTTTGTTAACAGCGAATTAATACTCCAGTACTTGTTATAACGGAATTCTCCTTTTTTTCCCTTTATTTATGGGCTAATTCTCATTTTGCCCAGCGCACAAAACAAAGTTGCTATTATGCCCCAACCTAAACTAAGACGGTGTTTGAAAACGACTTAATTGACTTAATATGAAAAAAAACTGAATTTTTTAAGTCATATAAAAACTATTTGTTTATGACTTAATAGAGACAAATGACTGAAATTATTAAGTAATAAAACTGAAGGTGTCTGCATTAAGTCATCTCTTAATTAAACATGAGTTAACAGAAAATTTTAACAAACAAGCCCTATTTATTAAATGTTTATGCGACTTATGCGACTTTTGAAAAGTGGTATATTTATCCAATCATTGGTAGTACATTTGTATAAGTGGCAAGTATTTATGTGGTGTGTGAGTGTAATTTTTATGCGACTTTAGAGCATTTAAAATGGGCAAAGTCATCAAAGACTTTTTACAATTTTAAAAAGCTTTTGGATTGAGTTTCTTGCATTGCATCACGAGCTTTTTGAAAAGCTTTTTGTAAAAGCTTGGTATACTTCAAGTCTTTTGTAGAAGTCTTACACATTAAATGAGCTTTGCATTGAATGCCATAAATGCATCAAGTCTTGAATGACTTGATGCATTGTGGATGCTTTTAGTTGTACTTGTTATGCGACTTATTTTTTTTGTCTTTTTGTATAAAAGTAAATATCTTATATTCCTTTTCTATTTATTCGACTTGTACCTTCTAATTAACATTTTATGCGACTTGTTTAGTGTAATAGTGTTTTTATAGACTTGTAATTAGTGCTTTGAACTTATGTGACTTGTACCCGTAAGTAAACTTTTTTTATGCCACTAGTAATTTGAAATTGTGTTATAAAAGAAAATGAAAAAAGAACAAATATAGTGAGATAAAATCCTCAATTCAAATCCACTGTTTTCCACTAACCCTAAAAACAAAGATACAATAAGATCCCAATTCAAATATGATGATGTATAGTAGGTATACCAAGCCTCTGGACTTGGGTCACACTGTCACTTGGGCTTCTGGGCCCAACTTAGCAGTCATGGGCCGAAACTAAACCCAATCCTGCACTGGTAACGGCCCAGACACAACAAAACGGACACGAACCTAACTATAGGCTACTTTCGTCCGCGAAAAACACACGCATCCGTACACACGATTACTGCGGAACCTTGCCCGACAAGGGACCCACTCCGGCCACTAACGAAACAAACGAAATATTAGGAAACCCTAATATTTCACTCGCTTATAAAAGGAACCATCTGACACAATGAATAATACGATTTTCTCACTCTACATACACACACTTTCTCTCTCTACATGTTTACTTACTCTTACGCCGGAGACTAATCGTGAGGTCCGTCCCCACGATAAGGCTAACGGTTTTATCTGATTGTGCAGGAAATCGTCTCACCTCTCTTGCTCTAGTACAAGATCTGACACTCAAAACATTCGGAGGCCCGGCTCAACGAAGGATTTGAGCCCTATTCTAAGCCCGACACTTATTTTGTACTAACAAGTGGCGCCATTCGTGAGACCCGAACGCAACTACATTTTCCAAAATACTCATCATGAGCACTCGCGAACAGCACACCCCAACTATTCCCACGTCCGTCGTGCGGAACACCGGGGGAAGAAGTGGCCCACAAGGTCTCGAGGAGCCTACGTCTGACGAGGTCATAAAGAAATTGTGCGACAAAAACTACCACCAACTGTTGCCGCTCATCGCTGAAAAAATGCAAAAAAAAAGAGAGCAGCAAGATAAGCTCAACGCGGTAAAGGCACGCCTACTCTACGGTGATGAATCCGGAAGAAATCCAAGAAATCATAAAGAGTCGCATTACTCTGAATCCAAGACGCCAACCGCCCGAACGGAGCCTAGAAAGAGGCATGGAAGTAAGCCCTCCTGAAGCCCGTCACCAATTGCCAGTGTCTTCAGGAGACTCAGACCTCTTTCACCTAGACCCAGGCCGCGGAAGGAGGGTGGTGTATTCAATAGGTTGGGAGGAAAAGTGTTAGGATATCATTTCATCACCTTAAACACAAAAATAAGAAAAATATATTTTAGAGAGAGAAAGTAAAAACAAAGAAAAATGGTTACTAGCACATTGAAAGAAAAATGAGAAGCAACACCCTCTCCACACTTGGAGAGGGCTTTAAATAGTTACAAGAGTGGACTATTCTTGTGGGCTTTGTGTTGGGCCGGTTCATAATACAAATGGGCTTGAGCCCGACAACAAGGCCCAACTAGCTTAACTAAATTCTCGTAAACTACGTTTTACTTATACAAGGCTCGAGAATATTTAATGACCATCACTTTAATAAATACACGGCTAACAGTTCTTTCTCGTACCAAGTTTTAGCGGCTCCCTCGAGCGAATAAGAAAACATCATGAGCTTAATCACATCATTAGGCACATTCCT
>BQNB010041262.1:2348-46878 GCA_026074375.1 Tanacetum coccineum
GCCCAAAACCCTAGGCCCATTTCCCTTTTAAATAAGTCTAGGGACCATTATTGCCAAAGTTGAAAGTTGTTTACACTTGAAATATCATTTCACCTATACTTCTAAAACCAAAAGGACTATAATTGCCAAATTCCCATAGTTCAAATATTTTTACCCTTTTGATAGTTAGAAAAGGGCGCGAAGAACAGTTATACTGTTCATCGTCTCCCTAAAATTTTACCTCAGTCAAATCATGGGGCTTTTCACAATTAGAGGGTACAAAGGATAATTCATGAGATCATTAACAAGATGGTAGGGTCAAATCAGTCATATCAAGGCTCATCATTAGTCAAGCCTTGCAATTAAGCCACGTGGATTTGAGGAAGCAAACAAGAATGGTGGGTTTTACACTATAATCACTCACACAAGTAACACAAGCTGTCACATCAAAGGATTGCCAGCTTGGCAATCCGTGTGACTAGCAAGTGATCTAACGGCTCTAATCTATTCTCTAATGATTGGATTAATGTACGGATGCGATTGGCAAGGGGCGTGGGAAGCACTCAAGGGGTTAGAAGGTTCAGCAGCAGGCTATAAATACTCACACTCCTCACACACACAAGGTATCATCTTTTTTTTCCCGTTTTAGAGTAATAGTATAATTGAGCTTAGTTTTTGTTAGATGTAATTTTCCTTTTAAAAGTAATTGTAATTTCTTTTATTCAAGCTTTGTAATCTGTTTTGAAAGTTAATGAAATCATCTGTTTAGTTTTAATCATATGTTTTAACTCATAAGCTCAAATGTTTGCTACTGTTTCACAAGCCACTCTAATAAGCTAATACAAGTTCTCACATTGTGATTGAGCTATTTGTTCACTTAATCTACTTAAACTATAAAATCAGACTAATTACCTTAGATTATTGGACTTTTAAGCTAATGGAAGGGAAGCTAGCCATGGATGAGCTTCCAAGGATTTTACTAGCTTATCCATAAGGATAAGCTAGAGCTGTTGATGCTCATTTCAGCTTAATATTGCCTTTGTTAAGCTAAGGCTATTGTAAGTTTTTCATTTCCATTCTTGTATTAAATTTCTAGTTTCATAATTGCTTATTGTTGCTTATTAATTGCTTATTAGTGCTTATTTGTGTGTTATCATGCTTATTAAGTGTATTTGAATATCTGTTTTTAGGATTTATAGAATAGATCTTAGTTTTTCTCTATTTGTCTTAAAAACTATAAAACAAAAAAAATTTAGCATAGATCTTAGCTTATTGTTTTCTAGCTTATTAGCTTGTAGTTTTATGCTTATTAGTCTTGTTATAAGTTAGTGATTATCTGATCTTTGAAAGTTGTTAGCTAGATTTGAAATGTTCACGCTTAAATAAAATTTCCTAAGTATAAAGGGGTGTTTGGATTAGTACTATTTGACCTTCAAAAGTCAATGTTACTTGGAAATTTTGCTTTGGTCAACTTGATTTTCATATTACATTAGGTTTTGAGCAGGTTTGTAGGATTAGTTTAAGCTTTATATCATTTTGAGGCTTATTTTGTAAGCTGTGCACCAGGGGAGATTTCTCCTTTTCTTTGCTTGCTAAAAATTTGATCCAAGCTCTCAAAGGCTTGGTTTGTGTCTATTTTGTGTTCATATACACTCACTTTGAGTGTGTAATGCAGGTGTAACCACTAAGGTAAACTGCATATTAGTTTTGCCCCTTTGTCAATTGTATCAGCAGTAGTAATATCAGTTACTACTGCTTTCTTTTTCATTATCATTTAAGCTAGTTTTAATAGGATTTAGACTTTAAAATTCAGAAGGTTTATAGATTAGATATAGTTTAAGTTAGATCAAAGCTTGTTTATCAATTTCTAGCTTATTCTCTTAAGTACATTTGCTTTTAAAGTTCATAAAATTTTTCAAAATACCAAAAACAGTGGTAACTAGTTATTAGGATCTAAATTTAGAATTCTAGCTTATAGTATTAATTTTTATCCTTTAGACTTATAGCTTATTAGTAGAGTAATTAGATTTTAAAAGCCTAGGTTCTATATTAGCTTATTGAGCGAATTGTATGATATGTATTAAAAATAGTAAATACACATATTGATAAGTGAAACGCCGGCGCCAGTTTTTTTACCGGCTTGGAACAGTTAAATTAACAGTACCCCGCCCACAGTGCTCGGGTACTGTTTCAATTCCGGGGTAAAAAAAAAAAAAAAAAAAAAAAAAAAAAAACTTTATAATCCCGCTCCCCTTCTTTGGCCAAAAATAAGAAAAAAAAAATTACGGGACGTACTCTCATTTTTAACTATTTACGGCTTTCTATCGGCCTGGGCCAAAAAAAAAAAAAAAACGCGCGATTGCCATTTAATATAAGAACAAAAGAAACTATCAAACATGAGACCGAAAAAATAAACCCGCACAAAATAATATGAAAAAAAAATTGCTCATTTTAAAAGTGGTACTACGTCGTTTTTGACTAGCTTCTACAGTAAAATGAACAGTACCCGGCCCACTGGGCTCGGTTACTGTTCATCGGCCCGGAAAAAAAAAACTTTATAATCCCGCTCCCCTTCTTTGGCCAAAAATAAGAAAAAAAAATTTACGGGACGTACTCTCATTATGGTAATACACATTTTAAAAGTGTTACTACGTCGTTTTAGCCTTGCTTCTACAGTAAAATGAACAGTACCCGGGCCACTGGGCTCGGTTACTGTTCAAAAAAAAAAAAAAAAAAAAAACTTTATAATCCCGCTCCCCTTCTTTGGCCAAAAATAAGAAAAAAAATTTACGGGACGTACTCTCATTATACTACGTCGTTTTTGCCTTGCTTCTACAGTAAAATGAACACTACCCGGGCCACTGGGCTCGGTTACTGTTCATCGGCCCAAAAAAAAAACTTTATAATCCCGCTCCCCTTCTTTGGCCAAAAATAAGAAAAAAAATTTACGGGACGTACTCTCATTATATACATACACATTACAAAAGTAATACGACGTCGTTTTTTACGTCGTGCTACAGTAATATGAACAGTGTTCGGCTCAATGGGCTCCCAGTTTGGGCCGGCCCACTTTTTTTTTTAATCGTCGTGCTACAGTAATATGAACAGTGTTCGGCCCAATGGGCTCCCAGTTTGGGCCGGCCCACTTTTTTTTTTTTTAAATACGCAATACAAAAAAAAATACTCGACACAAAATAAAAAAAAGAAAATTACAAAAGTACTGACTTATTCATATCAAAAAATACCCGCGTCATGAGGCCCAACACATAAGCTCATATAAAAAAAACAACCCGCACAAAATAATATTAAAAAAAAATATGTTCGGCACAAAAGTGATCACGTCTTTTTTTACATAACGTCGGCACAGTAATATGTGAAATAGTGTTCGGCCCAATGGGCTCCCAGTTTGGGCCGGCCCACTTTTTTTTTAAATACGCAATACAAAAAAAAAAATACTCGACACAAAATAAAAAAAAGAAAATTACAAAAGTACTGACTTATATAAAAAAAACCACTATTAAACATAAGACCAAAAAAATAAACCCGCACAAAATAATATTAAAAAAAAAATTTGTTCGGGGCACAAAAATGATACAACCTTCGTTTTTTTACGTCATGCTACAGTAATATGACCACTTTTTTTTTTTTTTTATAAATACGCAATATAAAAAAAAATACTCGGACACAAACTAAAAAAGAAAAATAACAAAAGTACAGACTTTATTTAGATCAAAAAAATACCCGCCTGCCATGAGGCCTAACACATAAGCCCATAATAAAAAAAAACCACAAATTAAACATAACCCTAAAAAATAAACCCGCATAAAATAAAAAAATTAGGGAAAAACAATTAAACCCGCACTATACGCGAAAAATTAACGATCCCGCGAGCAACGCGCGGGTAACATCTTGTTAGTTTATCTTTGGATCCGGTGGTTTTAAAATGACAATATTTATATATGGTGACAAGAGAGAAAATAAATAGTTAAACGTGAAAGGACAAAACTATCCTCATGTGGGAAGCACGATAAGAGGCTTAACAGAGATAATTAATGGACATTACTAATAAGGATGGATAGTGTTATATAGTTTCATTATAAGGAGGATTCATGTAAGGAAAAGAAATTAGGGACTGAGATAGGGATTAGGCAATACCAGAAGGACGAACAGTGTAATTTACTCTTAATTTATAACCACTAAATCTATCGTTACTACATATAAACAAAAATGTATCTCTCTCCTCATTCAATGCAAAATTTTAAGTAATTCAAGTTTTCATGCGTAGTGTACAAGCTTTAATGTATACAACAAAGAACAAAATATATTACATACACTATTTAATGCTAACAACATACAAACAAAGAAACATATTGTACAACTTTTTAATACACAATTAATACCTTTATTAAAACACCCCATTATTTAAAAATATTCAAGCAATATTTACAATTAACCAATGCACAAACACAAACTCATTGACTGGTGAACACATTTAATATTATTCTTAAAATGCCTCCTTAATCCATTAAACACACTAATTAATATTGTTTTATAACACTCCTAAAATGAAAAGTACATATTATTATACACACTGTAGTTCTTTCTTTGTGCACTTGTAGTCGCTTTTAGGCTAATATCTAAACTTTATGTTTTACAGCAGGACCAGTTAATATGACCGACTTTAGTAGTCTTGCAATACTTACCTGTCCTTTTTTCTTTTTTATGACCCCGTTTGGAAAACCATCTTTGTCTTTCAAGCATTAGGGGGTAACAACATTAGAAGTACGCTAACATAGGACCGAACTCACCACTTTTTTTATGTGAAATAGTCATGAACATGCCAAAAAAATTCTTACATGTATACAACATCTGGGGCGGCCCTCCATTCATACTCATAACACGGTTGGTTTCTTTGGTAAAAATTCATCACTCAGAAAGGAGATGGAAACAATAGTAACAAACATCCACGAGATCAGCCTTGAATTTACCTCAATTAAGCACGAATCAAAAATTACTCCTACCCCAGATTCATTACCATGTAGGCTTGTGTATGAATCAAGCATTAACGCGTTTACCAATGACACGTGCAATGTAAGACTAATTTCTCCTATTCATAAACGTTGAATGGGAAACATCATGCATGTGGAACCCATTATCGAAATACGAGTCAATTCTTTTGGCAATCTAGTATCCATAGACCATTTCATGAAGATGATCGGAGATTACGAAATCAACAAGGACCACCCCCAGAACAGCCCTCAAACCAGCACGGCGAATCAAATTTAAGAAAAAAGCCATTTGGAAGTCATCATAATCCTTTTTCAGCCCATGTTTCGCAACACGTTGTTCTTTGCATAAGATTCAACAACCGAAAACGTCATTCTCTTACCAATAAAATAACCATATAAAGTGTGTTCAAAGCGTAAACTTACCTTCTCAACAACTTTACGAGGAATAGAGATGTTAACACCATCACAAATACGGGATCAGCCACCATGTTACGAAGTTGGAAATTAATATTTGGATGATCCTTGGCACTTCACCCGCAAACTCCAGTTTGGATTATGACTTATGAATGTCCACAGACCTGGAACGCTAGGGTCTCTTGGTATTGGGATTCAATCAACTTAAGATTTATTGAATCATCGCATACGAAACTTACAAGGGATAATATCAGCATTATTACGGATCATCCTTAAGTGAAATTAAATATAAAACCTAATGCTTCCAAGGTTCTATACGATCTTCATTTAGACTAACTCAGATAATAACTCAATCATGTTTACCACACATCAATATCAATTAATTAATCTTTGCAACGTCACCACAGTAGTTAATGGAACCAAAAGTCGGCCGAGCTACTCAATACTATACAGTTTATCGAGGCACGTTAATAATAGAAGACGGAGAAACCAAAGGATAAGATGTACTCATATTTGTACTACTTCTAAGCTGCATACCAACCCTAGCAGCACCATCTCCAAACATAGTACCCTTATCGCTTGTATTTGACATTCTTGACTGCAACAAGCAAACCGAAACCTAACATGATTCAGACTTGTGTTCTATCTATAACATGATGCAGACTTGGCTTAAGATACTAAAACAATGTGTTTAACATGTAAGATCATTGGGATGTTAAAACGAGTGAGAATGAAAATTTGTTATATAACATATATGTGATACAGTGACATCGATGCGATATTTTTATTATTGTAAGGCATACAATTTCACCTTGTTAAAGAAAATGAGGAGCGAGTAAGTACACCATCGATTACATATCTTTTAAAAAACTTATAATACAAAAAACCTGAAAAATAGTATCTGACATTAGACGGGATCAATAAATAAAGCAAAATCCCTTAGATTGAGAAACATGATATTGCATCTAACTTACCAATTTAAAACCCATCTTAGATCACTGATTTTTTTGAAACATTAAGAGAAATGTAATTTGAACGTGAGAGGAAACGCTTTTAGACTGGATAAAAACCCATGGTGGGGCCCACGGTCGGCCGAAGCTCATAAGCATAAAATAACGTGTATATCTAACTTAATTTTATAATTGCATATATTTTCTCACAAAAACTCAAAAATTACTTATATATCCAACTTAAACTTATAATTAGATATAAACCTTAAATTTCATATATATCAAAATTCATTTATCTATATAAATGAACCAACTTCTAAATTTCATGACGCCTATAAGAGAGTAGGGGTCAGTAACACCATATAAACTCCTTTGTTTGCCGACTACTTCAGCATAACACCAACACCACTCCTCTTATCATAACACCAAATAACACCATTCACCTCTTTATTTTCATAAAACCCCCTAAACATTATTTCATTCATTTAAAAAACTAACCATTTCATTCATTAAATTCAATTACACATTTGTACAACACTTAAAAAAAACCACACCTTTATAAACAAATTCGAAATTAATAAAAAACACTCATTAAAATAATTATATGAGGGATTGGGAGTATTTAAATGAGTTGGGGTGGGGGGGGCCCTCAAAAATGAATTTTTTTTTTGAAAAAAATTATCCGTTAGGGTGTTTTTGTAAATTTATTAAAAAATATATTTTTTAATAAAACTAGCCGTTAGAGGGGTTTTTTGTAACTTTTCAAAAATAAGGGGGAAAATTAAAAACAACTATATAGCCGTTGGAGGGGGCAAAATGATTTTTTTTGTTAATTACAATCCTAACGCCACGTTGGCTGGCCACGACCGCGCCGGTTTGTAGTAATCGCCGGGCAACGCAGCGACACCAACGTCGTTGCCGACGTTACCACACCTAGGGCTCTAACTATTAATAAAATATTAGTTTTAAAATTATTATTTTTTTTATTTACAAACTTGTTGGTATTAATATACCCTTTCATTGTAAACATATTTTGTGTATTATACATAGAGAAATCTGCAAATATGCTCCCTGTGGTTTCCCAAATTTGCAGATTTGCTTCCCAACTTCACGAAAGTGCAGGCGGCCTCCCCAAAACAAAAACTGTGTGTCGCATTTATGCTCCCTGGCAGGGAGGCACGACGTGCAATGGAAGTTACAATATCCCTTGCATTCGTGCTCCTGCAGGGAGCACGAGGGCAATCAAAGTTTCAAATGGGGAGGCCACCTGCACATTTCGTGAAGTTGGGGAGTAAGTCTGCCAATTTGTGCATCCACAGGAGGAATATTTGCAATTTTTCTATTATACATATACACAATCTGATAGATATGATTTTATATTCTTGACATTCGTATTTTTTATTATGAGATAAAATGATTTTTTTGTGAGGTTATATATTGTCTTGATATATTATTTTTGGTCATCTAGTACATTTTGAACCTCGCGACATCCCACCTTTGAAACAAATATTGTTTTTGCTATCTATAAATGTATAATTATCAAATTCAAAGTTTTTTTAAATAATTATTTTGATATAAGTAACATATTAAATGTTTAAAAAGATTATATATGCGATTATAAAGGTTTAGATATGATGTATATGCAATTAGAAAAGTTTAGAAATTATATATATGCAGTTAGTAGTTTAAGTTAGATATATATGCAATTTTTGAGCTTTTAAAAGGATGTATATGCAATTATGAATTTATGTTGGATAAATACGTAATTTTAAACTTGTGCAAGGATATATAAATAAATCCCTCATTTTTATTGCAAGTGACAAAAAGATCCGGATCTCAAACGGGATAAACCGACTTGTTGTATATGTGTATCCATAAAGTCATATGGCTTAATGACAATATCGTCATGGGCATCGTGCAAGAAAGTCGACATGCGTTCTAGCTTTAACATGATTCAGACTCGGCTTACGATACTAAAATAATGTGTTTTTAGAGGTTAAGATAATTCGAGATGTTAAAATGTGAGAATGAAAATTTGTTTTTATATATACGTGATATATTGGACATTGAGGCAGATTTTTTTTATATTTATTATGGCAGGACACCTCACCCAGCCTGATACAAATTTCACCTCCATTAAAGAAAAAAGGGGAGTGAGTAGATACACCATCAATTACAGACTTTTTTTAAGAAGAACAAGGTTTTTAGCTTGCGCTTCGCCGCGGAGCGCGGGCCGTTGAGTCAAGAGGAATCTCGCTTGACAGAAGTAAAATGAAATAAGCTGCAATGGATGGCATTAACTTCAGGCAAATTTATGTACTTAAAAATAAATAGATAAGTAGAGTAAATAAGCAATTCCAGAAACATACAAAGTTGTTAATCTATTCAGATGAAACATGTACCATTTTGAAACACTAATGTGCAGCTTGTCCCATCTTTTATACAATGAATATATTTCCTTAAAATTTTGTTGTTGTGCATAACACGATATCAAATTTAAGTCATGCAAAGATGTATAGAATTTAGGGAGATTCTGCATTTTTTTACAAATATCCTAACAAAGTTAAGTGTTATGAAATTAAGCAACTGACTTTTGGCAATCACCCATTGCAGTCAATATGCTTCTACTTATCACAATCACATATCTTCCCATATATTTAAATATCAGCACACCAACAAACCTACTTAAGAATAACAATTTGATCATTTATAAAAGACCAATACTTTTATCAGCACATATTACACCGTCTTCTCGTATCTATGTTGATTGATATCGAGTTTAGAAGTTTACTACAACAAAATTATGTACATTCATCTATCATGATCTCGCTAATGCACACATGCAATCAACCGTATTAAGAAAATAAAATTGACAGCTATCAAACCTGGCCCAGCAACCACCCAAATTGAATCTGTTTTGTCAGAATGGGAATAGCCCTTTTTTATCCCCCCATATTCCTCGTGCAATTTAATGTTGACGCTGATCCAGATGTCAATGATGCTATAGTTGGGGATGGTGCAGGACTTTCCTCCACTGGGTTACTGTCTCCAAATTTCATCTTTAGCTGTACAACACTCGGACATATAAATTCATTAAAACATGTCTATAACCATATGACTGCATTAATGCCAATTGATAAATGTGTGCGCATCAGTAGATCCAAACACCAGACCAAGCAAACATATCGCAAATAAGTAGCATAAATTTTAGATCCAAACAATAAATTACATAGATGGAATTTCTAAGTTAAAGACCACAATTTACGTTGATGAGATTGTTGGACAATCAAAACTTACTCTTTCTTGTCGATTTAAACATTAGTAAATACAACTTTGTTAAATATATATTAATGTTAAAAGATTAGAGTAATGTAACACTGCATATTGGCTATGTCGTAGTTTCACCCTAGCCAAACTATTGGTATGAGTACTTCGTCTTGTTAAATAGAGCAAATTCCAAGAAAAGTGTAACATGGTATAGAGTGGTAAACGTAATTTATATAGCTATCTCTTTAGAAAAAAAAACTTTATTAATAAAACCAAAAGATGTTTCAGTCCAAATTGTTGATATGTGTGACTTGACGCATCTTTTATTATTGACTGCTTGGAGTTTGAGTGACAAACAAAGTTAAGTACCTGATATTTTCACCATCATTCAGTAGAGAGATAAACGCCACTTCTGATCCATTCGTCTACATGAAAAAGAAATTTATGAAAAAAATAAGACTCATTCTAGCATATGCAAAATGGAATAATTATGACAAATTTTAATGTCCGTGTCGCTATATATTTTATAAAATTTATAGAATTTTATGCACGTTTTTTGAAAAACTCTAGAACTCTTTCTGCAGTAACAATTTTGCTTATATAATAAGTAGGAATACAGGTGTACCAGCAAATGTTGTTGGGATTTCATCGTAGACACAAATCTGGTTGTATGCGCAAATGTTTCCCATAAAGTGTTTGTTTTGAAGGAGGCGTTTAATGTATTCAGGCGGGTTAGGTTCTGGTTGCATGTATATTTTTCCGCCTCCACAGAGATAAAACGGCTAAAAAGAGTTATCACCGAGAGCATACAATAAGCATCGAATAGGGAAATTTGGAAACAAATAATCACCTCCGGGGATACGGAACGCTGAGTTTGTAGGTTGAGTGTGCATAGCCGGCGTATTTCGAACGCTGTTGACCTGAGTACCTTCTGAAAAGGGTGCCTCCTAACTTGCAGGTAGCCTTGGGTGAACGTTTTCACGCGTTCTTTTACGCTGGTTTTGAAGCTATATGTGACCGAGGCAGTTGGTATATGTGACGGCATTGGGATCTGTGGACCAAGAGATAAATTAGTAGGAAGAGTGTATCATAGAGAGCTACAATAAGCATCCGAAATAGAGAAATTGGAAATAAACTAATCATCTTAAGGTTATACGGGGATTGCTGCAATTTGTTAGGCTGATTGGGCATAGTTGCGTTATTTCGGGTTTCTTTTATGCTGGCAAAGTACAGTCCTCATCATGCGAGGTAGCATTGGGTGAGGGTTTTCACGAGTTATTTATGTTACGTTTTTTTCGGCTTGATATGCGGATGGGGCCTCCGCGGCCTAGAATTTTTGGGACTAATAGAAAAAAACGACAGAAGAGTGATGAGGGAGGACTTTACAATAAGCATCAAATAGTGAAATTTGGAGACTAATTAATGACCTTTTGGGCAATACGAATTGTAGGATGATTGTGCATATGTCTGCGTTTGTGAAGTTGTGAGCAGAAAACCGCGGCGTTACGTTTTGTACACATAGCCGAGAGTATTTTTCAAATACGTCAGAATCAGGGTGTTGTGTCATCAAAGCTACTACCATACTTGCCTCGCTGTGATAGTAGGGCAACTCCCTCGTGGTCATCATATTTCGGGCACAGAGTTGGAGTTATCTTTAACAATCAGTTTGCGTCTATTTTAACGTTTGCGTTTCGCACAATCAGTACTTTTCCTTGTGATTTTGGATGCTTGTTCCTTACAAGCAACAATACAGACATAAAACAAAAAAAGAGTTGAAACTCCATAAATTTCAATTGAAAAAATGCATGACATGTTCCAAATACCTTTCAAAACTACTGAGTATTGTAGTCTTCCACTCCCTACACATAAGTCAGAGTACTGTTGGAAAAAACATCCTGCAATCGGAGCGTACATTGTTCGCACCTGTTATGGGGACCACTCAGTTTGAGGAAACATGAGTTGTCTCCAGCTTATAAGACTGTGTAGTTTGAAGATGAAGAATATGGCTCGTTCAACTTTTTCCTTCAATGAACATATAAACCATTATGCTGATGATGTATGATGAAAAGAATGCATTAATCTTTATGATTATTGGTGTGAAAAAAATCTGTACAGTGAAGCAGAAATAGTGAAGGAGGTATGCTAGCCTTTTTTTATCTGGTCATGACTAATCACGACTTCACAGACGTGGACAGTATACTCTCTTTTTTTCCTTTTTTTTTTTTTTATTTCTTCCTTATCCTGATCATACCCTTTCTTGGTCTCGTTTTATTACTCACAGAATGCGGCATCGTCCTATAAACACTTTAAAATCAGCAACTGATTTAATAACAAAAAAGTAGATATTATAGGGTGTTTGAAATGGCCTATTGCGAACTGCTTATCTGATTCACGTTTTCTCTAAACAACGTATCTTGTAAACAGAGAAAGTCATTAGAAAAACAATCCCAAACACCCTTTAAGATGATACATTTGTTTGTAAAGTTTAGCCCAATGTTTTAGCTTCAGCGTTACAGTTATATAATCAACCTTCAGACTAAGGGAATGGTGGATCGATTATTTTGTGTGTATATTGTGTGTTTACAAATGAGACTGTGGGGATTCTAGAAAAATGTTGGGTATTTTCTGCGTTTTATTTGATTAACATTGTAAGGTTATTATAATCTCCTTTCTATTCGTTTTATGTTATTTAATTTATGGCATGTTGATAACCTCAGGTTATGCATATAATCATGAATCAGCCCCTATGCACTATTGCACATGTAGAAACAGATGCCATGCCAATGAATTCCCTAATGATACACTCTGGAGAAAGCAAAACACCTTGTTTCTTCTAATCCACAATTTCCTAAATAAACCATATCATGAGTTCCTAAACCCCTACCTTTTTCCTATAAACATATCGACTCAGATCTATTAGAAAGTATTCAATTTGTGAAGTCTTTTGGTCTTTTTACATACTCAGAAAACAAATTTTTAAAAAAATTGCAGCTTTTCACGACAGTGAACTTCCAACAATAAACACAAGTGGGTGTTTGCTTCTTTGACGGCTTATGCCTTTTCTGGTTTCGGGCTTATGTTTCATAAGTTTACTTGTTGTGGCTTATTTTGAAACTTCTCAGCTTATAATAAGCTTATAATAAGCTTATTATATCATAATAAGCTTATATAAGTCAAAAAGTTTGAAAATAAGCCAAAAAGTTTGAAAGGAAGCCACAAAAACCGAGGTTATGAAACATACGCCCGAAACTTATTCAGCCATGTTTCATAAGTTCACTTTTTGTGGCTTATTTTGAAACTTCTCAGCTTATATAAGCTTATTATATCATACATGCTTTAAGTCAACTAAGTTTGTAAATAAAGCCAAAAAGTTTGAAAGTAAGCCAAAAAAACCGAGGTTATGAAACATACGCCCAAAACTTATTCAGTCATGTTCATGTTTCGCTACATTGGTTTTCAACACCTTGCTACCACCTATTCCTTGATCAACGGCCTTACAATCCTTAGTCTTTCCCGCCCTTCTATCCTGTTTTCGGCAGCTAGTTTTTTGTGCCGAGCATAGTTACCTTCACGAAATTTGAGAGAAAGGTTTTATTATTATAGATCTTCGCTATACATTTTTCCAAGTGACGATAGAAAATTTGATACGTACCGAAGATGCCCATGACGACAAATATCAGGGTAATCAGTTTGAGGTGATCGACTAACATTTCTTGGGACGCACCCTTGAGGACCATTTTCATACCCACCGTGTTCTTTCCAGCAATGGCACATTTGATGCTTTGTAGTTTCCCATATCTGTTGATCATTTGGTTAATATGTGCCCTACTATTCATACTTGTGATAATAAGATTTTAACTATATAATTTAAAATAATAATAGTTTATTAGTGCAAATTTGGGTTATTTTCAGCGAATGAGGCTTTAAGTATTTGATAATATAAAAAGGACTTCACAGTATACTTGCAAATAATTACATATTTGATATAAAGTCACACGGTATCAACAATTAGTTTATGGTGTGTTATCCATGTAAAGTCCTCCTCGTTTTTTAAGGAAAACATACTATACAAATTTATGTTTTTTGTTTTTGATCATAATTTGATTTTTTTTTGATAGGTTGTTATTGAGGCGTAAATGAATTAATATTATACTTACTTGTTTTGTTTCACGAAACAGAAAGCATAAACTCGTTTATAATATCATATAAACCTACGATGCAAGCTTTTTTTGTCCTAGTAAGAGTCATTTCGTTTTAAGGATGAGAAGTCATTAAAACTAGATTATATTGATTTAGTCTGATTGAAAGATCGATATGTTATTTTTGCTGTTCTAGTTTTTTCGTGAGTCTGAGAAGAACCTTATGATTCTTAGTTTTTGCAGCCAATCTCCGACTGATAAAAGGGATTCCCATAGTCCGGATTACTGTGATGTTTATCAGCTGGCGGTTGAAGACCACGATTCTCCCCTTGATATTCGGCGGATGGGATAAGAGCGTCCCTTATACTTACACGTTTATGGATTTCGTGGTTGATACGTGCGGGTTGGTGTGTTGGGTGTCACAATTTACTGTGGGTCAACTTTCATTTATGACACGTAGGTGTTGGGCTGAGTAGTTTGCGGGTACGGAGGGAGGAGGGGGTTGACTGGTGGGAGGGGAGGTTAGTTTTTGTGTGTTTCGGGTAGGGTTTAGGGAGGAAAGGAGGTGTTCTTTTGTAGATTGAAGGGTGTTTAGCGCTGTTTCCGTTTTTTTTTTATTTAGGTGGAGAAGACGCATTTTATAATGGGGACGGGTTGGTGGGGATGTTTGTGTATTTGGAATTTTTGTTGGTTGTGTGTGAGTATGTATTTTTATTTGTTTTTCGTATGTTGTTTAATTGCGTTGTGTTTGGTTTTTTTGTTATGTTGTTGTTATGTTTTGTTTTTAGCTTTTG
This sequence comes from Tanacetum coccineum, assembly GCA_026074375.1. Lineage (NCBI taxonomy): Eukaryota > Viridiplantae > Streptophyta > Magnoliopsida > Asterales > Asteraceae > Tanacetum > Tanacetum coccineum. The sequence goes on from BQNB010041262.1 coordinate 16,901, forward strand.
TTGTTCTGTTGCATTTGGATATTTTGTGTGTTTTTGTTGTGTGTGTTATAGATGTGATTGTGTGGTGGGCGGTTTTTTTGTTATTTTGTGCTGTTTGTTCGTTTTGGTTGTGTCGGCGTTTGTTGTGTTGTAATGTCTTTGTGTGTGTTGTTTTGTTTGTTTATGATTATGGTTGTTGTATTTTTGTGATTGTTTGTTTGTTTTTTTTTGTTTTGATTGTGATTGTGTTTTGGTTGTTTTTGTTGAAGACACGATTATGTTGCATTTTTGTTTCTGCTGGAGAGGCTAGCCATGTGTTTATTTTTGTGTATATGTTTGATTTGCTGTTTTCTTGATTTTTGTTGTCTGTGTTGCTTGTCTTGTTTATGGGTTGTATGTTTTGTTTTTGGTAGTGCTTGTGGTTGTGTTTGTGAGTGTCTTTTTGTGTTTGTGTTGTGATGTTTTTGTGGTGTTGGATATATAGTTTTCTCTTTTTTTGTTTGATTTGTTTTTGGTTGATGTGGTTGTTGGTGTTTTTGTTTGGGGGTTTTTTTTTTGTTTGGGGGTTTTGTCTTTTTAGTTGTTTGTTTAATGTTTTTTCTTTGTTGTTGTGTTCGGTTATTCGTTTTGGTTTGTATGTTTTTTGCTTGTGTTGTGTGTGATTGTTTTTTCGTTTTGTTTGTTTTTTGTTGTTTTGTTGGGGTTTGTTGGCCTGTTGTTTGGCCTTTTTGGTTATTTTTGTGGCTATTGTTTGGGCGGTATTCGCGTTGTGTTGTTCCTTGGGTGTGTATGCTGTGTTGGTTTTTGGTTGTTGTTTTGATGTTTTGCTTTTGTTTGGTTGTTTGGTTGGTTGTTTGTGTTTGTTTGAGTGTTTGTTTGTTGGTTGTGTATATGTTTGTGTCGTTTTTTGGTGTTATTTTTGTGGTTGTTGTGTTTTGTGTTTTTGTTGGTTTTTTTTTGAGTCTTGTGTTTTGTGAGATTGTGTTGTATTTGTGTTGTTCTTTGTCATTTGTATTTTGTTTATTGAGTGGCTTATTTTGTGGAGTCGTATTGTTTCGTGTTGGTTATTCGGTTGTGTTTGTTGTATTTTTGTTTTGATTGATTTGTTTTTTGTTGTGTCATTGTTTGTGTGTGTTTTTTTTCTGTTTGTGTGTTCTTTTGTTCTTATGTTTGTTGTGGTTTGAGTTTATGTTTGTTGCTAGTGAGTTGGTTTGGTTTTTGTGTCATGTGTTGTTTGTTGGTTGTTTTTTGGGTGGTTTTGGTGTTTTTTTGTTTTTCGTTTGGTGTTTATTTTGTGTTATGTTGTGATTTCTTTTTCACTTCGTTGTGTTATGCTGTATGTCTGTTTGTGTTTGTTTCATCTATTGGTGGCTTTTGTCGGTGGGTGGTTTGTGTGTTGTTTATTCTTGTTTGGATTGTTGATTGTTATTGTTTATTGTTTTGTGATGTTGTTTGTGTTGATTTTTGTTATAAGATTGTTTTTGTGTTATTTGGCTGTTAGTTATGTTGTTTATGATTTGTTTGTGTTTTGTTGTTGTAGTGTTTTTATGTTTTTGTAGTTTGTGTGTTGTTGTTGTTGTGTTTGATGTATTTGTATATTGTGTTTTGCATTTGTTTCTGAATGTTTTTGTTTATTGGTACTTTGCTTTTTTAGTAATTTTTTGTTTGTGTTGTTTGCTGTTTTGTGTGTTGTCAGGGTTGTGCTATTATGTTGTATATACGGGTTTATTTTTGCTGTTTCTGTGGTGTCTTCTGTTAAATCTTTTGTTTGTGTGTGTTGTAGTTGTTTTTGTTGTTTGTGTTTCTTCGTTTTTGTTCTTTTTTTTGGGTTTGCGGGTTTGTGGTGGTGTTTGTTTGGCTGTGAGCTGTGTATTGTGTTTTGATTAAATGTGCTTAGTTCTGTGTGTTGTTTATGGTTGCTTGGTTTTGTTGTTATGGTTTTTTTGATGTGTTTTTTGTTTTGTGTTTGTGGTGTTTTGCTATTGTGTGTATGTAGTATTTTTGTTTTTTGGTTATTATCTGTAGAATGTTGTAGCTTGTTGTGTTTGTTTGTGGTTATGTTTGCGTTTTTTTCGTTGGTTGCATTTTTTATTTGATTTTTTGGTGTTGTTGGTTTTTGTTGTTTGGTGGTAATTGTTTCTTGAGTGTTATTTAGTTGGTTGTTGTTGATTGTGTGTTATTTTGTTTTTGTTGGATGTTGGTTAGTGTTGATTGCGTTTTTTGGGTGTGTTTTGGTTATTGTTTGTATGTTTTGTATTTATTCTTATTTTCTTTGTTGTTTGTGATGTTGGTGGTGGGTTATCGTCTGTTGTTGGTATATTGTGTGCTCTCTTTTGATGTTTTGTTGTTTTATTGGTTTGTGTTTTTGTGTTGTTTTTTGAGTAGTTTTTGGTATTTTTTTTGTTGTGGTGTTCTCTTAGTGTTGTTGTTTGTGTTTTTGTGGAATCTTTTTTTGGTTGTGTTGTTTTTTTTGGTGTTTTGTTTGTTGTGATGGTTGTTTTTTGGATTGCCTTCGGGTGTTTTAGTTGTTTTTAATGTGTGGTGGTTGTTTTGGTTTTTTTTGCGTTGTTTTTTCGTTGTTTTTTTTATGTATTGTTGTTTGTTATTTGGGTTGTGTACTTTTCTGATGTTTGTTTTGTGTTTGTTAGTTGTGTTGGTGTGGTTTGTGTTTGTGTATTTATTGTTGTTCTGTGTTGTTTTTTTTTTGTTTTTGTGTTTCTGATTTGTTGTTATTGTTAATGGTATATAGTTGGTGGATTTTTTGTGTTTGTTTGTTTGGTGTTCTGTGGTTTTGTTTGGTTTTGTGATGGTTGTTTTATTGTTTTTTTTTTTGGTTTTGCTTGTGAGTTTTTTTTAGGGACTTTTCTTATTGTTAGTTGTTCTGTTATGTGTTTGTGTTTTGTTTTTTGTTATGGTTGTTTTTGTGTGGATTTTGTGTGGATTTTTTTTGTGTGCTGTGATTGGGTTTTGTGTTAATTTTATTTGTTGTTTTTTTTTGTGTCTGTTGTTTTTATATTTGTATTTGTGCTTTTTTTGTTCGACTCTTGTTTGCAATCCTTGTTTTTTGTGGATGTGCTGTTGTTTATTTTCTTGATTGTTGTTTTGGTTTTTGTGAGTGGGTTACGTTTTGTTTGTTTTGTCTCGCTGCTCTTTGGTGTGTTATATGTGTTATTTTGGTTTGGTGTGTTTTTGTTTGTGTGATTTTTGTCTTTTTTTTTTTATTGTTCTTGTTGAGTTTTGTTTATGTTTTTCTTTTTGTTTATTTAGTGCTTGTTTTTGTGTTGCTTTTTGTTGTTGTTTTGTTTGTGGTTTTTGTTTTGGTTGTGTTTGTCTTGTTTTTTTGTGGTTATTTAGAAATTGTTTTGTTAGTTGTTTTTGTTTAACTCGATCCTTTATAATCGCTCAAAGGGTTAAGAGAAGAATTCTCTAACCATACAACCATCCTCAACAGGATCTCACATGACATCTACACTACTATCCACATAGCTATCCAACCTTACATCCTTACGTAATACATACAAGCAACAATGATTAATGCAATCAAGGTCACAAGTCCACGTGTGTGACACCTTTATAATTATGTCCGCGACCATAATTATAATTGCACCTATTACACACGCGTACTTACTTCCAAGACCACACCTCTCAATGATAACACACATCTACCACATAGCACTTAATAATATTCTAAATATAACTCAAACATGATAATCCACCTAACAAAACATAAAATCCCAATCTACTAAACGAAACAAAAGTCACATCGTCACCCAAAATATAAAATCAATTCTCGATTATAGCAATGCATTGAGGTAGAAAACGAAATAAACTTATGTTGGGCCTTGCTTGGGTTTGACTTTTCTCTCTCAAAAGTCCCCCAACTCCGCGGGTCCAGTGAGGTAAACAATCTCCCAATGATATCTCCTAAGGGATAGGGGGAGACATGACTAAAACAATAACAAAGGGGTTTATACTATTAGATCCCCATAATGAAAAAGTATATATTTCATATTATATAGTAGTAATTCAAAATAGAAAGAATTCAAAGCTTTTAGGTAGCGGGAACATACGATATATACGTACACAAACACTTATGCCCTAAAATGCAACTATATGAGGGACCCTTAAGCTATAGTCTAGGCTCAACCACCTAGTTCTCTATAACCACAGGCTCTGATACCAATCTGTCACACCCCGCCAAGGCGGAAACGCGAGGCATAACGAGAATGGATATCATCACAACACAATGGCGTCTATATAGAGAATACTAAAATGCATACAATAAAGTAAAGTATAGACACAAAGTGTCATAACAATACCCATAACTAAGCAAAACATAAAAGGCGTCTTTATTGATGAAAAGGAAGTTCTCGTCAATAAGAGACATGCAACATATATCCATACAATGCTAAACATCCACATATAAACTTCAAGATCATCTTAAGGTCTCTTTCTAGCCACTTCTCACTATCTTAAGAATCCTCATGACTTCACACCTGAAAATGATGCTTAAAACGTCAACACAATGGTTGGTGAGAGTCATAGGTTTAAGACACACAAATCAATCTTTTAAATCCAATTACCGTGATAAATAAAACATAACATAGCATGACATACAACGTACTATCATACAAGCTAACATGCAATCACATCAATCCACATTGAGACGCTCACGCTCAATCATCACAAACATTGGAACGGAACGTGTTCCCCGATCCACAACAATCCATCAACGCATTGAGACGATCACGCTCAAGCACAAAAATCCATACCATAAAAGCAAGTAGCACATAACATACAATAGTCACGTATAGCCCATGCATAATTTAAACCACATTATCACAGTAACTAAAACATTTCAAAACCTCTTTGCATCATTTTCACCCTAAGAAAACATAAGAAAAAGGGGCTATGAAACTCACCTGATGCTTAGCTTCCCAAAAGAATCCAACAAAAGCTTCACAAACACTTCACGGATAATCTAAACAATTAAGCACACAATAAGCTACCATCAATTAGGCATTCAACCTAATATGATGTAACCTCAACTATGATGGATATATAAGCTATCTACCATAGTTCAATACTTGATTTTTAACCCTTACCAACTCTTACATATGCCATTACACTTCAATGCTACACTTTAAATTTTATGGTTTTGAGCAAAATTTTATACCCACTTACGCGTCCTAAACGAACCACTTAAACACTTCCACATTTCAAACAAAAATTTACCATGCTACATATATGTCCTATGAACCTCTCTTAGCTCTCCCAAAGCCATTACCCTTTTACAAATACCCTTTAGAAATTCATTAATCCAAAGTGCCCAGAATTCGCCCAGAATCTGACCTCCTAAAAGTATGACGTTAGATAACCAATTTAGACCTCATTACAGCCTTAGAAAAAATTCAAGGGTCACACACACTATATGAACTAACTTCCACGTGATTTAGAGCCTCTAACTAGATGTCTAAGTATTTTTAGAAAAATCAAAACCACAACTGAAATTCGTCACTGTTTTACACACTGATTTTGTAACGACCTTTTGACCCACTTCCCGACCATAAAAACTCACAAGGCCAACTTTGCTGGAAAGTAGACTCTCTGAGGTTATCTCCAGTATATTGTAAATTATTTATTTGATCTTTTATAATTGAGTTATGCTAGTTACAAAACTGTCTAAAATTCTGCAGTGAATTAAACAACTCATTCGGGCGATCTAGACCTAAATACACGATCAAATCTTGCAACCAATTAAACTAATGATCAAACAATTATTATAACATCATAAACTTTCAGAAAAATTAAAGCCCTAATTTATAACCCTAATTTTATAACCATAATCCATCAAGTTTAAATTACATTAATTGAAAATTAATAACTAGAATTAAACAAGGATTAGAAAATACCTTAAAAGAAAGCCCTAACTTTTTTTTCTCTCTTGTCTTTGGTTCGACCGGTTTTACAAGGGGGAAGGGTTTGGGATTTTGTTTTGTATTTTTAGGCTACATATAATGTACTAGATAATCCCTAATTAATATTAGATATCAATTAGGATTCTTTTTTTATTTTCTTTCTTTTCTTTTTCTCTTTAATTTTCGTATTTACTATTCATGATTTAAAAAAATATTTTTTTTATTAATTAAATACCTTCAATACCTTAAGTTTTATAAAAACCTAAGCTAATTTGGTTAACCATTTTGCTTAAAAACTACTTTCAAAAAATAACTTTTCATTTTCAAATTCACTTTCTATATATGGAAAGTGTAACAAAAACTCTCTTATTTTAACAACTCATTTCTTTCACAAAACAATTCTCTCAAAATATTAACCAAAACAATTCTCTCAAAATACCCAATCAATTCCATTATCACTATAAGTGATTAAAATAAAATTTCTCCATCAAATAACTCATTTCTCTTAACTTAACCCCCAAAACCTAAACTTATCTTAAATTACTAACACAAAAATACGTATACGTAATAATACTTACACATTTAACAAGGAAATGCTCAAATCTCAATAATCATTTCCTTGTCACTCAAAAGTGAACAAAATGAACTCAACCAACTTCATTACCATTCCAATCTCATTGAGATGATCACACTCAATAGATTGATTACCAATACATCATAAACACATATAAACACACATAAACACACATAAACACATCAAATCACATAAACCATATATTACAACATGCACCTAAGTCAACACTAACGGTTTGACTAACCTGCTCAAGTCATGCTTGTCACACAGAGATCAAGTTCCAGTGTATGTTGCAGAAGGGCTGATTCTGGAGAGACAAAAGACTAAAGAAGAGATTTAACAGATGATTGCTAAAGCTATTTTACAAGAGCGCGAGAATATACAAGCTGAAATTTCCTCACAAATTCAAAAAGCTATTGATAATCAGATCCCTTCTCAAGTTGATGCGTCAGTACGAAGTTATATGTCTGGTCACATCCTTCATGTTCACCCAGCTCAAACACAAACACTCTATATTCCAGAACAACAATATCAAGTATATCTCTTTATGAAAGACAATCCTCAATTGCAACAACAAGACATAGCAATATGACTTTCACTTCAGATGAAGTTTGAGAATCTTCAGGTACCACAAACTACATGTAGACCTTCTGCCATTCGCCCAAGAGATCAGGACGATCCTCATGATGATGCTCATCATGGGAGGAGAATAGTGCAAAGCGGCAGAAGACATCTGAGTACAAAGCGTATGTGTTTGGAGAGTCATCGTCTGGACAAGGCAATGAAGAGGAACGAGGTCCTTCAACTTCAGGTAATCAAGAGCAAGAAGATGATTATGATTTTTGGACTGATTCTTATGCTTCAGATGATGATGAAATACCATCAAAGTAAGTGTCACAAGATATTATGGATGAAGTATCACTGACTATTGATGAAGCAAAGTTAATGAAAATGGCTGATGAGATGTTGAGACAAAGATGTACTTCAGGAGATGAGTATCAATATCATATTGATCAGATGAAGAATTTCTTGAAAAGTGACATTATTTGGGAAAGTAGAAAGGAAATTATTGTCTCTCCACTTCCATGAAAGACCACACCTCTCGTTCAAAGCTGTCAAAGGGATCCTGAAGCTCCAACACTCTCTCTCTTATAAATCAAGACCTTTTGTATATGAAGAAAGGAAGTTCAGGGCCTGAGAAGATCGTATTGTCACTTCACAAGTTTCCAACAATCATCTTTAATGATGATGATATCGAGGAATGAACTTCTAGATGTGTGAATAAGTGTGTTGAGAAATTTAATCCTTATGCTCGATATGGTATTGAACATTAAAAGAATCCTCATGCAAAGATCTTCTACATAAGGAATAAAAAAGAGCCTGGAAAACCAAAGGAAGAGGTTTATTCAAACTCAAAGATCATTCAAGTTATCAAGACATACAGGGAATTGGCTCATGAACACAAGTTTATCACAGAGATAGTTGCAAAAAGAGCTAATGAGTGCATTGTGTCGATTACCGAGCCTGATTACAAGAATCTCAATAAGAATGATATTGAGGATATGTATTTGCTGATTATGAATGGCAAGGTTCCTGACTATGCAGAAATAGGGTTGCTATGGTCTTTATCAGTATTCATCAGAAGTTCAGTGATATGGGAAAGAGTGCATGATTTTCAGCATGGAATTGAAAGTTATCAACAAAAAGTTAATCTCACTGCACCAACAATATCTTTCCCAGGAGTTGAAAAGCAAAAAATGTTCTCCATCATCTATGAGCCCGTGCATGGAATCATATACAAGAATAGCAAGAAAGAGAAAAGGGTGATGAGACATTCAGAGATTCATAAGTTTTGTGATGCAACGCTGAACATAGTATTAGAAGGATTAAAGAGTTACAATAATGATGTGAAGTATGGCTATGTACAAAGAGAACTCACCAATGATGAAGTTGAGTATCTGAAATTGTTTGAAGAAGAGATTGAAGTAAGATTGAAGTATCGTAATCAAATGAGAAGATGGGAGATGTATGTGAATGGAAGACCACTTGGACCTCGAAGAGAACGCCCAGAATAATCGACCCTTAGGGGGAGATTGTTAGGTTCATAAAAAGTGTCGATTATGTGGTTTAGTTATATTTAGTTAATAGTCTTTATTTTGTTTTGATTAAAGTAGCTTGTAATAAGGTATATTATGCTAAAAGAAAGAAATAGCATAATTACCAAAGATTAGGGACTAGAAGTGAAAAATAAAGGAAGGGAAGGCTCCTTCCTTCTCCTATAAATACCCCTCTAATCATCATTAGAGGGTGATGCTTTTGTAATAAACATTTTCCCTTTTCCCTCCATTTATAACATTTGAAATTTGAATACTTTCCCTCCACTACTATTCTCTCTAAGCTTCCATGATTGATAATGTATGATTCAAGATAAACAAGACCTAACAATATTAATCGTCCTTGACGTGTTTCCTTTTTTACTAGCGAAGGTAGTAGAGGGGCGGCCGTCGTAGGGCGCAAAGGATGCAACAGACCACGAGTGTGGTTTCGTCACCCTGAGTTCTGGTAGTACCCTTCTGACTCCTTCCTCCGGTGATTGTGAGTCAGCCAGGATCTTTTCCTAGTTCCCTTTGGCAGCATGCTCCCACAGGAGCTCCTGGATCTTTGTTCTGGAATCTCCATGTAAAAGTTTCCAAGGAATTCCTTTTCTCCCATCCCGCTGATAATTGTTCTCAACACGTCAATGTTTTCTTTAACGAAAGCTGAGGAAGGGGAGGGGGTTGTTTGAGTTAGAGGGACTGGTTCGGTCGACCCTTTTTGGGTTTCCATTCCCACGTCCCTTAGCTCTACTCCTCAGATCTCTTCCCCCACCAGTTGTGAGTCAACCATGTTTTTCGCCTTCTTTTTGAACTTAGGTAGATTGGGATGTCGGGTCCCAAGGATGCCTGATGTGCGGTCATCGTAGGACTTCTACACGAGAAGTTTTACAACTCCCTAGGCAGTGCACCTAATCGTTGTAGTATAGTATAGGCAAGACTCGGGGTTGTTTATCGTTTACTCGAGGAATAGGTTGAGAAGGCTTGATCACGGTCTAACATAATTATAAGGGTTGAGAGAAGATTATTTTTGTATTTTTATATTTTATTGAAAGCAAGTAAATCATATAATTGGAGAGGTGGTTGGTTTTAGATATTAAACTAAATAATAATCTAAACTAATGGTGATAACAATAAGATAAGATAGTGTTTATTTAATCATGTATTACTCCCGAGAATGCTTCTCCTAGTGTTGTTGCCTTGTCACCCTTGTGATGATCTGTGTAACTATTTCCTAAAGCATGAACGAATTACACGAACCCACCGTCTACTTAGTATGCCGCTAGAGCAACGCACATGCAAGGTAGTATGAAGACTATTACACAGCCCCTAGGAGTACACTAAGTGCATGTGAAATATATTAAGAGTGGATCAACCATATTAGGGGGCAAGGTAGTATGAAGACTATTACTCGATGGTATCCTTTCTACATAATTACGTTTCCCTAGACATATCAACAGCGATACAGACAAAAGCTAGTTTTCTAAGACCTAACGTGCATATCCATCACAAGAAGCAACACCACTAAGATCTACATTCTAGGTTTCATACAATCATAAATAAACACAATAGGAGGTTTAGCCAAGCATGTTAAAGATAAAGCAAGAACAATAAATCAAACAACACATAGACATATTGAATGATTAAGTAAACCTTACTTGATTAAAGCATGAATTAGAAGAGGTACAATAGGATTTTTAGGCCCTAAAATTGTCTCCTACAACTGCTAAACGAACTAGGGTTCGTACCATCTTTTTATTCTAAAGTTACACACTCAAAACCCTAAATTCGGGTTTGTATATATAGGAAAAATGACGCGAAGGCGTCGCGTTTTAGTAAGATGAATCTTCTAGAATTGCGTTTGATTTGGTGCGGGCTGACGCCGTCATGAAAATTATGACGCCGTCACTTGATGAGTTGTGACGGCGTCGCGTATAGCTTGTGGCGCCGTCTCTAGGCTCTGTGAGCACAATTCTTCAAGAGTATTGGTGTTGGTTCGTAATCTCGTTTGTTTCTTCTCCAAATGAGCCCAAGTCACGTGTAATTCATCCAAATATCTTCCAAATGAGAAATACCTGAAAAGGAACGATTAAGTACCTACTTTAGGCATAAACACACAATTTTGAGGGTTAAACGACCCCAAAAAAGTGTATAAAATAACACATCATCAAATACTTCTACACTTGGGATTTGCTTGTCCTCAAGCAAATGGGCTTTTCTACCTAGACAATAACAATATGAGGGGTCATTTTACCTACTATTTAAAAATATTCTACAACACAACCTCCTAGACCTCGTAATTAAAAGCACGGAAAATATATACTAGCACCTCACATAAGTGTTTGAGATTCTCTCTTTCACTCGGGTGTATAATGAATTATAACATATGGGGGAAACGGAAAATCACACTCATTACCTGTCATAGCATATAAATTACCATAGGCTTGGTAAAGGATCAAACCTCCACCACTAGGTGCAAGTATTATTCATTACTATCTAAGAGGTCTTTTAAAGGGTTATGGGGTGTAGGTGTAAGATAACATATAATGGAAACGGAAATGGATGGGATACATTTGGGTGGTGACTTTGGGTGAATTTGGAGTGGAAGGGTTAGCTAATTATTTTTACGAATACACGCTGGTTTGGTTGCTAAGCCAAGACTCGGACGAAGATATACAAACTCTACACAACTCTACATCAATCTCTTTCTTTTTCTTTTCTCATTTTTTTAAGTACATAATACATCACATGGGGTTTATAACACGTACCCCTACACTTGAGCTTTTACATGCTCGATATTTACAATCTAACTATTGACCCGATTTGAGGTGGATCAAAATAACATGGATATCATTTGACAAACATATGGGGGTATTGACTTAACTTTTCTTCCCCATTCTTCCGCGAAATAAATACTACCATGAATCCCAATCGTCCCAAAACTGTATTTACAAGGATAAGGACTTAGCAACCGTGTACTCAATAATTAACTTGGGTTAAACACAATAATGTACTAAAGGTGAGTACATATAAGGTAGGCTAAGGCTTTTTGGGTGTAACGATTGGTTTAAGGGTGACAATGCTCTTCATTAATAGTCCGGATTAACCAGAAAATTACGAGAACCGTGAAAAAGGATAGGCTCGGAGGGTTGTACTAGGGTATCCTGCACTAAAGGTGAGTGCATGGCAAGGGTGTGGGATAGTTATATGATCGGTGTGACCATCATAACAATTACAGGTTTAAAACATAGGTTAATCCTAATGCCTCTTATCAAGCAAATCCTAATACTTACTATGCGGTCTCGGGATGCATCACAAAAACAAGTTCTAGAATTTAATATGCTACTGGTACACTCTCATAATCCTAAAATAACCGATACCAATGTTCCAGAAAAGGCGACAAAACCACGCATACACATCCGTAACGACGGAATAGACACACATGATTGCTCACATCCTTTTAAACTCGAACAAGCTAAAGGTATAATATCTAAGGGCGAACCTCACATTATGGGGGTGGAATTTTGAGGGTTTATTGTGCTAGTCATATAAATCATATCCATGAGACGTATTAAATACTCGGTTTTTGTGGTGTGTGTCGTAAAAAAATTTAATTTTGGTAAAAATCACCCTTTTAATGCTATGAATTTGATATATACCCATCTTTTTAAGGAAAAGCAAATTTCAAATGAAAAAAAATTGTTCTAAGGGGCTTATTTTTCCACCCCCTACAATTAAGTTGAACATTGTCCCCAATGTTTTATAGAAGTACCCATAACAGCGAATAAAGGGAAAAGGAAACAAGGAAAAGAAACTAGTACTCCCCTGGTTTTCTCAATAATGGAGAAGAAACATGCAATAACTGGTTAAATCGTCCTCCAAGAATCATCCAATGAAACTTCCTAAGAACTTCCAAGCTTCTTCTCATCAAATATAACCTGTAATCAAAGACAAAGACAACTACACTAAGCGTAAAATGTGCGATTTACCAATATACAATATGAATTTAGGGTTCGACTCGATAGATAGGATGAAAGAATTGTTAATTTCATTAGGCTTTACAGGTTTATAATGGAAGAATAAATATATTAAATGTCGTGCAAGTTTTATTTTCAATAATAATTAAAAACTTTAAGTTTTCGGAACCTGGGCGTTTGACGCCGTCAGGGTTGTGGTGACCCCGTCACAGGTGTCGTGGTGACGGCGTCGCGTGTTAATCGTGACGCCGTCTCCACAGTCTGTGAAAATGAAATTTTTGTTTTTGATGAAAAATTTCCTGCACTTGATTCCATAAGTTAATTCCTGTATAAATGGTTGTACAAAACCTGAGATTTAACAATTCAATCATATGACTCGAAACTGACGCGAATTAATCTAAACAATTCATTTATCATGTTTGAATTTGGCTCAAAAGCCGGATAAATTCCCCTACACTTATTGGTTGCAAAATACCTTTGATTGAAATTAAGACGAAGTTAAAGACAAACAAAGCATGATTACAAGATAGTTCAAACATAATAAAACAAACTATGAAGAATAAAACACACAAGACACTCCTAATATGCGAGAAAGTAAATTGGGTTGCCTCCCAAGAAGCGCTTTTCTTTATTAACGAGTCTTGTAGCTAGACTCGAAGTCACACGTCCTTACGTGACTTCTCCTTTGTTATCCATCATCTCTTTTTCTAACCTTATTAAATGCCTAATTCCCCTCTTATCATCTTCGTCTTGCTTGTATTCATCTCCTATAATTAAGCTTTGGTAGTAGTGCATCCTTCCATGGCCAAAGTTTTCTTCATGGACGAATAAGGGTATGGAATCGGTGCTCAATCCCATAAGTTTTGTTTGCCTGAATATCTCCATGGTGTGAGGATTTTAAATGTGATTTTCTCATCATTTTGCTTAAACACGACCGTTCCTTCTTCTTTATTATAGACAATGCCTGTTTCCTCAATGAAGGGCCTTCCAAAAACCATTTCTCCAAGGTGGTGATCGATAATGCTAGTGGTATCTTCTAATATCATAAAGTCGCATTCATAGGCGAAGCTTCCTATGAAAATATTTAAGCCTCTTATTCTTCCTAAAAAGTTACTGATTTTATTAGGGTTTGATGGTTTCTGCCTTGATCTAAGCCCATAAGTCATGATTTGATTATATTGCCGCCTAGACATGATGTTGATTGGTGATTCTAGGTCTATGTAAGTGTTTCTCTTGAAGATGTGACCGACCATGCAGGAGATTTTGATGTTGTTCGAGCTTCCGGCTCTTACTTTCGCCTTTACCTACGAGGGTTGAGGATTCTTTAACAACCATTCATGATGTGACAGTTCCTTGATAGTTGGGAATGAGTTAAAGTTTTCATCATCTTCATCCTCTTCGAATATTTCTTTGACTTCATCATTAGTTTTGAATTCACTATCTTCTTCTTCGATCACCTCTTCTACTTCCATGTCGGTTTCCATCTCATCTTCCTCCTTATCATTGTCTGTGCTTAGGATAACGATTGAATTGATGAAATGAACACGTTTTAGAGATAACGGATTTTTGTTTAGTTCTTTTATGGATGCGGGAGAGAGATATTTTAGGGAGAGCAATATTGATGGGCTTTTGATTCCTTTCTTTCTGAGTTCCTCCTTCTTGTCATGGCTGATTGCTGTAATGCTTTTAGGTGCCATGGAATTTCCTGCATTTTTAGGGGGAGATGCGTCATTGAGTTTTTCAGAGACAGTTTTCCAAAGAAGATTAATTTTTCCAATCATGTCATCGTGCTGTTGTTCGAGTTGGGTTCTTAAGTGGGATAACGTCTTCTCTTGGTTAGAGTCGAAATCAAGTAACGCCTTTTCAAGCTTTATTTGATAACTTGGGAGGACGGGGAATTTGGCTTCTTCTCTTATTAATACTTTCTCAGGGGTTCTGCTAGTCGTGAGTTCCTTGAGAAGCCCAAACATGTTAGTCATCCTACCATTGATCTCCTCGCGTTGCTTGAAAATGGTGTTTTCAAATATTTCCATCCTTTCAGTGTGCGCTGCCATGTAATCCCGTACTCGATCTTCAAAAGTCGTATCTAATGCTTGTGGTTGAGGGATCGGACCTATACGTTCACGAAAGGCAAAAGTGATTAGTATTGGTGGTTCATTTTTATTTCACAGACAGGAGTTTGGATAGACTGCATTGACATAAGCTCTTGGTGAGGGCGTCGGTCGTGACCCTTTTAGTAAGAAGTTGATCTGGTCTTCGAGCTCGAAAAGTCTCCGGTCAGGTGTTTTCGGGACGCCTTGAGGTGTAGAAATGACTTTGACCGGTTTGACGAATTCTTTTGTTTCATCCCAACCTTCATGGTCGTAGAGGGCGAGGTTCTCAATAATTTCCCAAGATTCATCGGTATTCTTATTGCAAAGTTTGCCGTTGGCGGCGCGGTGAATCTTGCACTTAAGATGAAAAGAGACATGATCATAAAAAAATTAGATTTGAAGCCAACGATCAATGCCATGATGAGGGACTTTTTGGAGTAAGTCCTTAAAATAAGTCCATGCTTCGGATAAAGATTCTTCATGATGTTTTTGGAACATCAGGATATCATTGCAGAGTTTTGCGGTCCTTCCCGGTGGAAAGAATTGAGCAAGGAATCGGGTAGTAAGATCCTCCCATGTGGAGATGGATCCTGCTGGAAGGCGTTCAAGCCAATTGCTAGCTTGATCACGTAGGGAAAATTGAAATAAACATAGACGCGTTCTTTCTCTATTTTCACCGTCAAGTTTAAGTGAGTCTACAAGTTTAAGGAAATCCTTAAGATTTTGGTTTGGATCCTCAGACCAAAGTCCGTGGAATGAGCATCCGTTTTGCACCAACCGGAAGGTGTCGGATCGAAGAGGTACCATGTCGTTCCCTGCGGGGAGCTTAATGTTATTCCTATAGCCCTTGTGGCTTGGTTTGGAGTAATCTCCTAGAGTACGGATAGGATTCTCGTCTCCCATGGTGGTTGACGAGAATGGGTTACGAAACAGATAACACGAAGAAAAGATAGACTACAAGAAAGATAATATACGGGAATTAAATCTTACTTGAAAGGATTCAAGCAAGTAGAACTAAGCTAAACTATGATCAGAACCTAACTATTCCCCAGGCGACGGCGCCAAAAACTTGATGTGGGTCTCGTAAGACTTCTACATAAGAAGTTTTACAACTCCCTAGGCAGTGCAACTAATCGTTGTAGTGTAGTATAGGCAAGACTCGGGGTTGTTTATTGTTCACTCAGGGAATAGGTTGGGAAGGCTTGATCACGGTCTAACAGAATTCTAAGGGATGAGAGAAGATTATTTTTATATTTTTATGTTTTATAGAAAGCAAGTAAATCATATAATTGGAGAGATGGTTGGTTTTAGCTATTAAACTAAATGTATCAACTACGCTATTGGTGATAACAATAAGATAAATTATTGTGTTTATTTAATCATGTATTACTCCCTAGATTGCTTCTCTTAGCGTTGTTGCCTTGTCACCCTCGTGATGATCTGTGTAACTATTTCCTAAAGCATGAACGAATTACATGAACCCGCCGTCTACTTAGTATGCTGCTAGAGCAACACACATGCAATGTAGTATGAAGACTATTACACGGCCCCTAGGAGTTTACTAAGTGCATGTGAAATATATTAAGAGTGGATCAACCATATTAGGGGGCAAGGTAGTATGAAGACTATTACCCGATGGTATCCTTTCTACACAATCACGTTTCTCTAGACATGTCAGCAGCGATGCAGACAAAAGCTAGTTTTCTAAGACCTAACGTGCACATCCATCACAAGAAGCAACACCATTATGATCTACATTCTAGGTTTTATACAATCATAAATAAACACAATAGGAGGTTTAGCCAAGCATGTTAAAGATAAAGAAAGAACAATAAATCAGACAACACATAGACATATTGAATGATTAAGTAAACCTTAATTGATTAAAACATGAATTAGAAGAGGTACAATAGGGTTTTTAGGCCCTAAATCATTTCCTACAGCTGCTAAATGAACTAGGGTTCGTACCCTCTTTTTATTCTAAAGTTACACCCTTAAAACCCTAAATTCGGGTTTGTATATATAGGAAAAACGCTGTGACGGTGTCGCGTTTTAATCGTGACACCATCATGAATAGAATATTCTAGATATTGGGATGGGTCGTGAATTTGTAATGCCGTCTTGAGATATGGTGACGCCGTCTTGATCTTCGTGGTGACGGCGTCACGTTATATTTGTGACGCCGTCTCTAGCCACTGTAGAGACATTCTTGATAGATGTTGGTGTATGTTCGTAGTCTTGTCCGTTTCTTCTCCAAATGAGCTCAAGTCACATGTAATTCTTCCAAATGCCTTCCAAATGAGAAATACCTAAAAAAGAACGATTAAATACCTATTTTGGGCATAAATGCACGATTTTGGGGGTTAAACAATCCCGAAAAAGTGTATAAAATTACACCAATGCAAAAAGGGTTTTCAGCCTGAGAGACTGGAACAGTTTTAGGTATCTAACCTAAGGTTTTGATGACAAGTAAAGCAATAAACACACACAAGAAGATAAACAAACGATAGAGGAGCGGTCGAACACTAATGTAAGGAAAACATATCAACCATGAATAATCAGATAAAATGCAAGTTTGATTATTAGTGCAATGATTGACTTATCTCGAAGGGCATATCATTCCTAGACTTAAGCGGTACTTCTTCCTAAGACCTAGACACGTTAATTCTGTCACAATTAGATGCATCCGCATAAATAGAGCATTTGTTGATTATAATCTATCTTAGGAGATTAGTAATGGTGTTCTTACTAAACCCTAGCTCATGGAGACTTTATCCACTTACTGCTTAACGACGCTTTATATACTAGTAGTCCACTGTCCGAGTCCTTACCAATGGAATGAGAACGTACTCGTTGATCCCAAGGTCACCTGCTGGTCCAACTAAGCTCACTAAACTAAAGGCAAGGATAGGTTAATATTTGTGATCCTATGATTCTAGATATATAAATTGCAATATGGAGAGCTATCCCAGACTCTTAGCCTACGCCCAAACAACACCGAAGTTGTAGCATATTAAATATGTAGGACTAGACCCAGTTGAATGATAGGTCGCATACTTAAGCACGTAAACAAGTATAAATTGATAAACATAATCAACAATCAACAATAAATTAAGCAATCAATATAAACAAACCAAACATTAAACCTTTATAAACAAGGTTGATACCTAAAGGTATCAGCAGATAGTTATTGTAAAAATACACACAGTTTCATATATGAACGATTAAAGAAAAGAAACCTTAACCAAATGTGTATTTGGTTGCGCAAATATTAGAAGAGTTTTCCTATGATCTTGAGACTCTTTTATGACCTTCTAGGCTCGTTTATTCATCTCTTGGTCGACTTGATGGTTTATGGATTCACTTGCATACCTAAAACTGAGTTTAGGGTCTTCTATTTATAGAGTCTGGAAACAGGTCGATACGCTGTATTGAGAGATGTAAGATACGGTGTATTGGGGATTTCTTGGAGTAAGGACCACGATTGGTATCTTTCATAATCTTCGTATATAATAAACCTTGGATATGGCGTATAAAGGCTCCTAGATACGGCGTATTATGTCTTCAATCCTTTGTGGTTATCTGTGAAGTGTAGGCACGGATACGCCGTATCTTCTTGATAGATACGATGTATTGGTTGTTAGAACAGTAATCTTCAAATATCTTCCTTTAAGCTCCAGAATGCGTGCCTTTTAGTTAACTTTCACCAAGTACTCCATAATTACTGTAATTCTCAAATACAAACGATTAAGTAATAATTCTTTGCAATAATTATACAAAATGGGTTATTTACATGGGATAAATGATGCTATAAAAGTGACGTTATTTGATGTCATCAAATATCCCCCCACTTGAATCCTACTTATCCTCAAGTAGCCTTTAGAAGTTTATGAAAATGTATCCCTAAGGATTTTTCCGTTTAGGCTTCTAAGGATCTTGAGAACGATGCCGGGAGCGGATATCGGACAACGATGAAGACTCGTGAAAATTTTCCGAAAACAGTTGCAGTCCAAGTTTTGTAAAACGACTTAGTTCACTACAACTCGTGCTCTGGTGCCACTCTGTAACATCCCCAAACTACGATACGCAGCGGAATACAACATTTGGGGTGCTACTTCATAATACATGCACACGAGTCCCAGTAAACGTTCAAAGATACGTTTATAACACAAACTTTATTTCATTTATAAGAATGATCAGAGTTACATAGGTCCCAATACCATCATAGAAATTATTTCTAAAAGTCACAACACGACTTGATTTCTAAAACACTTGTTTAGTTTATGACACAACTTCACCGAGACACCGTCCTTGATATCCGCGTTCCGTCCCATCCAGCCATCAACAGCAATTAACCTGAGATACATGCTTAAAAAGTCAACAAAACGTTGAGTGAATTCATGAGAGTTTACAATTAACACATAGAACGCATATTTTGGGTTCCATAAAACGTATAACGTTGGCTCGTAAGTTAAGTTATAAAAATAGTGATTTCCCAACTTAAAGTGACGTGTACCGAAAACTTAACACATTCATTCTCGTAGGACAAAATTATGTCCGAGAGTATGCACTTCTCCTATACTAACACATATGTTTATTGACAGGGTGGGTCACAACGGTTTCAAAACCCGGACAGGGTTGTATAACCCAATCGATCTATTTATGCATTGCGCTTTACCAACAATGGTAAACTAATCAGTCACATCAGCAACAAGGCATATTTCAGTTGTGAAGGAATCTATTCAAGTTATCAAAACTGTTTGCGTTCGATTTCACAAACAAGCAATTTATCCCCCTCGCGAATTAAAATCTTTGAAAAATCTATAAAAGCGAAGCTAATGAATACCTTGGTCGAAGACGAAGATCAAATAACCAGAACAATTTCACGGAAAATCAATGAACAACGATCTCGACTATAATTTATGTCGCTCGATTACTATTCTGAAAAGTTAGTCAACGATTTGTGTATATCGTATCAACAAAATTCATTTTTTTATTTTATATTTTGGGGATATTTTATATATATATATATATATATATATATATATATTATATATATTAATAATTTTTATAATAAAATTCAAGTAATATAATATATTTATATTTACATTCATACATGTGATGAGAAATCCACTTGCGCCTTAGATCCCAAAACCCCCCACAACATTGAGTTATAATTGTCCCTCACGTTTTATCTTACGTGACTTTAATTGAAAACGTTATATTTTCGATAACTTTCTATTTTTAGAAAGTTACTATTTTCGGAAAGTTACCATCTTTGGTAAGTTTAAATATCTAAGTATATTTTTAATACTTATCATTTTATTTATATCTATGTACTTAGTTAAAAATTATATAAGTTTTATATGACCCGTTGACTTTTTAAAGTCAACATTTGACTTTTATACTTATATTTATTTTTACCCAAATCTGACCCGCGCCAAACGACCCTCTAAATCACATTTTCACGATTCGGAGTAAAAAGAGATTTTATGCGAAACGATATTCCGGACAACTTTTTAGTTTTAGCCGAGACCCGAAACTCGACGGAAAATGACGAAAATGCCCCTGCAAGAATCTGCTGTAACTTGTATTTTTAATAAAAACGCAGCAGTTTGACCATCGGTTTTGACCCGCTATATCACGTTTTCGTGACTTTGACCAAAAGAGATTTTATAGAAAACGTCATTCCGGACAACTTTCGTGTTTCGCCGGAAGGCCGAAACGGACTCGAAAGTGCCCAAAATCGCTGTTGAAAATCAGATCAGCAAGCTATATTTTAGAAAGTAGAGTGTCATTTTTATACACTATCTAATCGGTGGCGAATCTGGATATCCTCAATAAGCATCTCTAGAGTAGAATCTAACACGCGAGCAAGAACAATCTCATCGTCATGCCTTATTTGCTCTCTCTGAAATCCAGAAATCTGGTAAGGGCTTCTTGAAGTTCGGTTTCTAGTTGGTCAAAATCTCGTTGTATGATTACTCAACCATTACCAAGACCTTCTATCTTATCTTCCATGTGCTCAATGCGCTCAAGAGGGAGTCATCTAGTGTTTCATAATAGTCTTCGATTGTTCCTCATGCCGCTCTTGATGCGTCTATGAGAACTCTCTCCTAATCTAAATACATGAGGGGGTGGGGCAGAATTAATCTAAGTAGAGAAGGATGATAGAAAACGGGCTCGTTTCTGAGGTGGCAAAATCTCCTCGGGAAGAAAGAAATCTTAAGGATTAAATAGTGGTGATGATGGTAACACTGGAGATGGAGGCAAAACAGTTGGTGGAGCAATAAGAGCTCGTGGCGGTGGAATATGTGATTCATTACTAGTACCATTATATGCTTGCATAACTTTCATATACGGATCATCGTAGAAAGGTAAGATGGTTAGCGAGGCTAAAAGATCTTTAGATAAATCCTCTGAAGAGTCAGAAGAGGTGTTTCTCGGTGAAGCTGGGGAATAGTCCGGTGAATCCGGGGTATAGTCAAGAGTATTTGTAGAGGAAAAAAGATCCTCAACATTGGAATCAGATAGGATAATAATAGGGTGGGTGGATGAAGACATAATTCTGTAACAACCCAGTGGTAAATAACATAAGTTATTTATATTTACTTAATAGTTATGTATCTTTACAAACTATTCAGGAAATGTAGTGGCACGGAGGACTTTCTTGGATAGAAAAAGTAGTTATAGTTTAGGTTTTAACCTTGTTCTCTATAACCGCGGCTCTTGATACCAATCTGTAACACCCCGATAATTCATATAGCAGCGGAAGCTAAATTGGGGTATTACTTCATGAATCAACAGTCATAATCATAGAAAATGACTCAAAAGAGACGTTTTGGAAAATTAAGTTATAATTCAATATCATATCAGAGATTTACAAAAGGAGGTCCCAAAATACATTTAACATTAGGTTGAATGATAACAGTTTGGACGTCTTTAAGTCCATGCCACTTCATGTCTTAAACTGCTTAGTTACCTGAGATTAAACATGCTAAAAAGGTCAACACAAAGGTTGAGTGAAATTCATAGGTTTGTAATGAAATGGTTGAATACAAGTCATCATAAGTGGTAATAATTGTACAATTACAATTATAATGGAAAACAATTATTGCCCTAAAGCTCATGAACTCAAACGTTAACATGGAAATCACCTCAATGACATTATTGAGGAACAAATGTCCTCTTGGAAAGGTAACTTGCCAAAGTTACCTATTATTCTCAAATATAGTGCGTTTGATTACCTCATGTACAGGTAAACACAAATGGGATTCATCAATCCCGATAAATCTATCCACAATATTCGCGTTCACTCGCAAGTGATTAATGGTTCATGATTAAATGATAGTGGCAAGTGGAGGTAAACTTTAGGCTATATATATCTAGGATTGCATAAGTTGGAAAATACTTGTATTTATGGTTTATAGCATGTATCCCCCCACAGGGTTTGGAAAAAACATATAAAGGTGGGACTATGAACTCACCTTAACAGGTAAATCTGATTGATGGCAAAAGTAAATCAAGGAAGTAAACAGCTTCGTCACGCAACCTGGGGCAATATGTCAAGTCTTAGTTCGATTGTTTATATTTTAAAACCTTATTTCATAACGTTTAACGTAAATATTTGGTTTATTGACTTGTGAAAATATCGTATCACTGTTCGGGCTATCATAATCCAGAGGTCATGTAGTAAATGTTTAAGGAGCTAGGACACTTTAAATCATAAATCCAGCAACTCATCAAAACGTTTACCCAAATGAAAGCCCCTCACATGAAATTCCTTAGTAACGTGATACGTTATAGTTTAAATGATAAGATTTTATCTTTTTAAGTTTCTTCAAAAGCTAATGGATGATAAATTATGTTAAATATATAACATAATTACTTTTATATGTTTCGATCGATGAATGAACGATAAATGTGTCGGGTTTTATTAAAATCGAGTCTTATAATGTTTAAATATATTTTTATAATTAAATATAAAAATATTACATTTTATACCTTTAAGAATTCAAAAATGACAATATATACCCTTGGTATATATTAATTTACAATTTAAACCCTTATTTATATTTTTAAAACCTTTAACCTTGAAAGTTGGCAAAACAGGCCCTTGTAGTTCAACTTTAGGATATTTACATTTTTGGCCCGAAAGTTTAATAAGTTTCAAAAGTTACAATATATACCCCTCATGCATAAAACGATTTGCGTTTTTAGTCCAAAATCATATACTTTGTATTTTTAATCTCAAAATTAATTTGCAGCATAAAGCTTATCATAATAAGCTAAAATAAGTTAGTTTTATAAGCTTAAAGCTTATGAAATGAGCTTATAAGCTTGATAGTTCAAAAAGGGTGCGTTTGGTTTTAAAACTAAGACCCGAAAGCTTAGAGATTTTAGAGTTGGTTTCAAAGCTTATAAAAATGATAAGTTAGCTTATTAGAACAGCTTATGGCTTTTAGCTTATAGGATTTATGAAAAGGGGTTTTAGGGTTTTTAAGCATGCGTTTGGTTTAGGAAAACCAAACGTGTAGGTTTAGGGTTCAAGAGCTTTTCTCACAAAATCATAAAGATGGATAGGAGCTTATTAGGATAGGAATAAGCTTAAGCTAGCTTATAGGGTTCGCCATGGGACTTCTTTAGAGTTTCCAAAAATGGGTTCATTTAGTGGATCAATTAGGGTTTCATTTGGTTTACGGTGATTTTCCAAACATGGTTTTGTTCTTGATCACATGGTTAAAACAAGTTTATATAAGATTCTTAAAAACACATCAAAGAGTTTTATAAGAACAATGTGATAGGAATTTACTAGATACTCGACTGGGTCTCGGAAATGACTTGGAGATGAATCAAGAACCTTTCTTCTCTTGTTCCTTGGTTTCTACTAGCTTAAAGACCTTTCCTTTTCCTTCCTTAGCTTGGCTAGAACATAGTTTTGAGGTAGTATGAAACTTAGTGGTGAGTTTTGAAGGTGTACATGTATGCGTGTATATATAGGGTTGAAATAGGAGTGGTGACCAAGTTTGTGTGGAGTAGTGGCCAAGTTGTGAAGAGTGGGGGCCAAGGGTTTAATACTAGGTGTGACTATTAGAGGCTAGGGACTAGCTTAGAGATGTGTTGAGAGGTTGGAAGGGGTTCGGCTATCCAAGGAGGTGACGAGAGGGTTTCTTAGGGAACAAGGGTGCAAGTTGATGACAAGTAGGTGACAAGGAGGTAAAGGGAGCTAGCAAGGTGGTGACAAGATGCTAGGCAAGGTGGTGACAAGGTGTGGAGGGTGATAGCTTGGTTAGGACTTAGTTTAAAACTAGTTAAGGGGTGTCGGGTTTGCTAGGGTTTCGGGTTAGGGTTTTAGGTTTAGCCAAGTGTGTGGAGTGAAATGGAGGGAAAGAAATGTTTAAATTTGGTACATTGGAGTGTTTGTAACTTGAGCTTAAGAGGTGGTACGAAATCTACAAAGAAATTAGAGGGAAATTGCATATTTTGAATTGTGTGCTATATCGGGTTGTACATTAAGCTTAAACGAGTTATACTAGGGTTTTGGAAAGAAACATAGTTCGAATTTTATGCATTGATAACTTGTACACATGCCTTATTAGCTTATATATTTGTATAGTATGGAAACAATACATGAAATCGGGGTTTTGATATAAACGTTAATGTATAAAGTCCGTTTTATAATAAACGTATGGATGGTACGTTAACTAGATAACGTATGGTAAAAATGGAGTTTAAAACATATTGCTTGACATATTATGACGTTTATTTGATATAAACGTTGATGAAATTGGCATTGGTAGGTTGCGTGATCACGTTTACTTTTGTAATGTAAGTTACATTACATCATCGATGGAATAAAACAAAAATATTCTCGTAAAAATGGTTCTATTAAACATAATAGATGGATAATTACATTGATGAAAATTCTGGGTTATTATATGTTATGTGTATGATTGTGCTATGGTATAGCATGTTTGAGTTTATGATGTTTGGATTAAGGAGAATAAGGAGCTAGTATTGCATGGCTAGCTGAGGTTAAGTTAGACTAGTATATAACTAGTTAAGGTATATGAATACTAAGTGATTTGTTATAAAGATAGTTAAAGTAATGATGTTTTGTGTTATTATGTAAGAGTTCATGGTCTGAGTACTTATTATAAGCAAGGGTATGATTTAGTCCTTTGGACTAGAAATTGAATGAATGTGATGCTTATATGTATGAATGAAGTATAATGCCTTGTTATTAGTCGTTTTACTTACTGAGTGAAATTTTACGTGTTAAGTTGCAATGTTTTGTAGGTTAAATGATGAATTGCTAATGCATTTGGTAAAAAGGTTAATGATTTAGAAAGAAGGAATTAGAATGGGTTGGATGATTGTTCGTTGGAGTCTTAGTACTAGATACTGAGCTCAAGTCAAGGTTGAACCCCCACGTGTCGTAAAACCCTTTGTAAATGTCTTGTTAATGTGTTTAAGTCCAGGTCTTTATGATGGGATAATGGTTATGTATGTTGTAATAAAATTTAAGCTGGAAAAATCTAAAAAATTCAGGGTAAATCTTAAACACTAGCAGGAACACAAGAAAAATAAGAAAAACCAAATTGCTAAACGAATAAGCCCTCAAATGAGCTTATATAGCTACGGCTTATTATTGAAAAGGGAAATGAAAACGTGTTTAAGTATTTAAAGGAAAGAAACAATGACGGATGAGCTAATGTAGCAAACTGGTTAACATGTTGGGTCTATAAGTGTGAGGTCGTGGGTTCGAGTGTGGGCAACCCCTTTTTGCTCTTTTTTTTTATTTTTGACTTTTATGAAAATCTAAATACTAGGACTTATAGAGGACACACAAATAAGCTATTTTTATAAAAGAGACCTAAACTAAAACTAACTAATAAGCTTAAAAACAGCTTATCAAAAAGCTGTCACAGAAACAAGGTGTTTGGGCTTATTCTCACTTAAACAGCTATATTAAGCTCAAATTAAGCTCAATTTTAAAACCAAAAGAAGTTTTGGAAAGCTAGTGATGTGCTTAATCTATTAGTAAAAAGAAATTTGGACTTAAAACACTAGAGAACAACTGAAAATGAAGATGAAAGTAGCATACTCAGGAAATAAGCCTTAAGCTATAAAAACTTAACAAGCTCAATTGCTCAAAAAGCTAATTCAGTGACTGAGCTTTTGCAAACTTGACAAACTACCTATAAGCTACTAATTTAAACAATAAAACCTACTACTACAAGCTAGAAATCAAATTTAAAAGCTATCAACTATTAACTACTGTCTTTGGGCTTTTGGTTTTCTTAGTTGAATTTTAAAAGCAAATGTTCTACAGTAAATAAGCTTGGAAACTAAAAATAAGTTTTAAAATGAATTAAGCTATACCTAATCTTAATCCTACTCTAACCTTAGAAACTAAATCCTAGGATTACCTAGCTAAAAATTAAGCTAAAAGTGACAGTAGGAACTCCTTAGTTCCTACTGATGCAATTTGCACAAGTGCAAAGTTATAGTGCAGGTTAAGGTAGTGACTACCACTACCTTAAACACACTCAAATGAGAGTGTATAAACACAATGCAAGCAAAATCCAAGCCTTAAGGGCTTTGGATCAAAATTTCACAAGCAAAAGGAAAGGCACAAGGTACCTTGGTGCTGAGAAGAAAAATTAATCCATAACCTTTTAAATTTTGAAATCTAACTTATAAAATCACTTCACCTAATGATCTTAAATGAAACTAAAGCTAACTCAGTCAAAATGCTCAAAAGCCTTTGACTTTTAAAGGTCAAATTTACTTAAACCAAACACCCCTTAAGGTTTGACAGATTTGAGATAAGCTTTTGAAAATATAATCTAGCCTACAAAACTTGAGTACCAGATGATTATGAGCTTATTACAAACTTATCTAACATGAATTAACAGCTGAATTAAACTAAAATGTAGGATCTAAGAAACTACTCTAATATTTTTGGTTTTTTATGAGTTTATGACAAAAATGAAAACATCATGATCTAATGACTATAAATCTTAAAACAAAAGCTAAGAGATTTATAATAAGCACAAATAAACACAATGAAGCACAAATAAGTAGACAGAATAAGTAATAAGCAGATCTAAACTAAGTAAGCAATAAGACAATCATTTAAAGCTAGAATTAAAGGTTTTCAAAGAGAAACTTACAAATTAATCTAGCTAAACAAGAGTACCTAATTAAAGGCAGCTTCAAGCTCCCTAGCTTAATAATAAGCTAGGGTAAAAGTCCATGGGAGTCCATCCAACTTTGACTCCCCTTCCATTAAGCTCATAAGTCCAAATGCTTAAGGTATTAAGATTTTTAAGCTGATTTTAAGAAGTTTAGGTAAGATTAAATCTAATTGAGCTCTATCATAAGCTTAAAGACTCATGAGAGCTATAAGAGCTTAAAGAAGCTTATTGAGGGCTTATAGGA
Source organism: Tanacetum coccineum (assembly GCA_026074375.1). Lineage (NCBI taxonomy): Eukaryota > Viridiplantae > Streptophyta > Magnoliopsida > Asterales > Asteraceae > Tanacetum > Tanacetum coccineum. The sequence continues at coordinate 43,982 of BQNB010041262.1, forward strand.
CAGTTTTGCTTATTGATAGCTTAAGAATAAAAGAGAGATTAAAAGCAAACACTACTTTTTCATTAACTAGAAAACTTCTAATTACATTATATCAATGAAAATTACAACTGAATTTTGAAAGGAAAATTACAAAAAGCTTTTAAAAAAAAAACTACACTTAAGCTAAAAATAAACTTGAAAAGAAGATTCGATTCCATCCTGATGTGTGTGAGTGAGAGGTCCTTTTATAGCCATCTAGGGAAGATTCTAGCCCTCTTGAATCCCTTTCCAAACTTCCAATCCGTACTCTTGATTCTTCCTTTATCATTGATCTCTATTTTAAGCTGTTGGATCACATTGTATGTGATTTAGGATTACCAACGTGTCATTCTTTGATGTGACAGTGTGCTTCTTTTGTGAGATCATTTAAAGAAAATCCCATCAATCCTTGTGCTTCCACCATAGCTGACGTGTCCTTGGCTTGAGATTGAGCTTAATGAGAGATTTGAGATTACTTTTCTAACCCTGCCATTATGTATACGAGCCCTTGAATAGACCTTTTTAGCCATATATTTAGAAAAGCCCTCTCGTTTTACCCATGGTGAAAGAGGAGAGTGACGATGAATAGTAAACATGCTTCGCGCCTAATTTTACAACTAAAAATGGGTAATTCTGTTGGATCTTTGGCATAATTGCATAAATGGTCCTTGTCTTTCCTTTACTCCCTTTTTAGTTATAAAAGGATTTTGGATATATGCAAGTTTGGTCCCTGTGGTTTATAAAAGAAAGAATGGGCTAGGGACTTGGGCTTATAAATGGGCTTTTGGGCCAAATGGATCCGGGTAAGGCCCATTTAGGGTTTTTCAGGCCCAATAAGAGGTGAGGGGTTATTTTTAGACTTTGGTAAAACTTGGAGGGTGAAAATGGATTATTGTGGGGTTTTGACTTTTATTGGTTGACTTTTTATTGACTATTTTTTACTGGATTTGACTGAGGCTTGACTTTTCTGGCTTCGGCTTCTTTTTGTACTCTTCTGATTCTCGTGTCCGTGCTTGCCCGTTTTTGATGTTTTTCTTGTGATTTTTTATATATCCATACCTGCTCACACAAAACACAAATACAAGCATATTGTTGCCATTTTTGGTCTGTTTTGGGTTTAATTGGGTTATGTTAGGTACAAACAGATATGTGTATTTTACACTTATCAGGTAACTTTGCAGTAGTATTGGCTTGGGCAGTTTCTAGATCCATCTCTTCCTTGTGAGTAAAAAGATCTTCTTGTTAGTTTCTTCTAGATCAAATTTTCAGAACACAAGCTCTGATACCACTTGTTGATCCCAACTTAGATTTTGCTAACCTTGTAAAAGGCTTAGTTGTATTGAATAGATTCAAGACAACTATGCTAGAAACATTGTTAATATTAAGAGTATGCGGAATCTACTCTTTAATACTTAGAAGAATATCAATGTAACCGTGATTTATATGAATAATGTAGTAAACTGTATGAACAATGATATAATCAAAAAGCTCTAATATTATTATGATGAATAATACGAGTACTCAGTCTAGTACTAGGGTTTACAACCTTGAAGCTATGAATGTGATCTTCTAAAACCATAACATATGATCTCTTTTTATACACCAAGGAGTCCTTTACAAGATAACTACAAATCTTCTAAAATTCTACAAGATATCAACATATCTTCTAACTATATAAGATATACATTGAATAAGTCCATACATATCACTAAACACGTCATTATCTCTTCAACAGTCTTAATCTTCATGCAGCAGTGTTAAATCCTTCAGCAGTGTTAAGATAATACTGGCAGTATTAACTTTACTCTAGCAGAACTAACTGGTTAGTACTGTTAGTTATAACTCAATCAGTATAAACTTTTATCTTGGCAGTACAAAGTGTAAACCTTTAATTCCCAACAAAAAGTTAGGCTTTTATTTCATGGATGGACCTTAGTAATCCCTCCTTAATCAAGTAAGTGGCAAATAATCCTTGAATTGGTGATATTTAGGTTAGGGTTCAAGTAACCTATATTGAGGGTTTTGGGTAATTGCGTTTCTAAAGTAAGAATTAAGGTGTTTAATAATAATGCAGATCGAATATAAAAACAAGCCACACAAACACAAGAACTAATATGAAATTCTCAAAATGAGAAATTCTCTTATTTAATAAATTCGTAGATTTCTCAAAAGCTGTCAGAGACAACCCTAAAATTGTCCTTATAAAGGAGGATAAGTTCTAAATAAAAGGAAACAAAATCACAAACAAAACATAATTGATTCTGTCTAAAATAAAGCCTTAAACTAGAAAAACGCCCTTTTGAGGCCCGAAACGACCCCGAAAGTCCCAAAACTGATAGGGCTCAAGGCAAAGCGATGAGTCTTGACCGTTGGGCCGTTTCCGAAGTGACCATGCGAATTTCAGCCCAATCCGCCAAAGAAATTTTGTTTGCCACGACTAGAGGTGAGGGGCAAAAAAAAGCGCCAAACGTCTATTCATCACGTTGACTCGCTCGTTGACCGCATCTTCATCATCTCCCCTTCTTGAAAAAGACTCGACCCCCAGTCTGGCTCATCATCACTATCTCCTTTGTATGGAGACAAATTTTCAACATTAAAAGTGGCAGAAACATTATAATGACCAAGAAACTCGATCTTGTACGTGTTGTCGTTGATCTTTTTAAGAACACAAAAAAGACCATCTCCTCGCGGTTTCAACTTCCCAAAACCCCCTGCCGGAAAATGCTCCTTACGAAGATGAATCCAAACTAGATCACCCTCCTGATACAAAACCTGTTTAAGACGCTTATCTGCATGTTCCTTGTATTGTTTATTATGTTGAATAATCTGTTCTTGAGCCGACTAATGCAACTCTTTAATCTGCTCAGACTGGTCAGCAC